>VZRO01005556.1:357021-431520 GCA_013397915.1 Daphoenositta chrysoptera | reverse complement strand
GGTGGGGGTTTCGGTGGTGGGAGCAGTGGGTGGGCGGGGGTTTCGGTGGTGGGAGCAGCCGGGGGGGCTCGGGTCCGGGGCAGCCTGGGCTGCGCTGCTGCCGCCGGGTCGGGGCAGGTGCTGCCACGGACGGAATTAGTACCTGCTTAAAATGTACACGGAGAACAAACTGTCTTTTTAAAAAAAGAATTTTAAATGCTACTTCTGGCTTATGAATAGTTTTCTTGCAACTGTCAGGCCATCTGCTTGGAGAGGGGTCTGTGCAGTCATGAAAGGGATCTTAAAATATACTCTCCTCATAAACATCTTTTGTTTGGAAAATCCACATGCATCACATAATGCAGTAAATGGCAGCACAGGCTGAAGTGAAACATTTTTAAATGCCGGGGATGCAACCTTGGATACAGCTCCCCTGCCCCCCTCCCCTCTATTAATAAGCTCGCTTTCAATGCACCCTCAGACATTCTCGCACAGGCTCAGATTGGCAGCACCCACCTGCTGGGAAACATGCTAAGAGAACTTCCTTGGGTACATCCAAAATACCAAACTGGCTTGTGGGCAGAAGAGAAACAGGCTCCTGCAAAGCAGCTCTCTCAGAGATTACATCATTCTCACAGCCAATTTTCTGCCTACACTGCACCATTTTCTATGGGGTGTGTGTGTGGAAAAAAAACCCAGCACACGTTCGTGTGTACACAATCAAAAAGGCCAAATTAGGGCTGTGCAAGCACATCTAATTCTAGCATTTCCTAACTTTCATGAGCTTAGGTTTTCAGAACTGCTTGGCACACAAATATATACAATACATACATATGCACAGAAACATTTATTTGGTTTGCATGCTTAGAATATGAAATTGTGTGTATGAGAACAGTGTTATGCCTTCCTTACATTTTTTTTTCTGTTTATTTTCATCATTCTTTGGTCATTTTTTGTTTACCCGCTTTTTGTTATTCTAATGTAAGTTCAAACATACAAAATGCTAATTTTCTTTTACATAAAAATGTAATAAAACTTTCTGGCTTTCTTTATAAACAAATTTCAGCAGGAAGGTTGATGGGATGCTGTATACCAAGTAAAGAAGAAATACTGTTTAATTATCTTCCATATAAAATCCAATAAAACGTTCTGGCTTTTCTTATTTTTCTGTACTGGGGATTAACATCAGCGTCTTTGTGATGAGAAATCTGCATTCATGGCTCCTCTATTTAGATTTAAATAGGAATTATAGTTCTTGGCAGAAAGGGATCTGTCAAATATCACAGCATTTGTGGCAGGTGGTCACTGCATTGCTCAGTACAGACACTGCCTGCTTAACCATAGCCTGAAGTAAACATCAAAAGTCAATTATTCTCTTTGTAAATATTTTATTTATATTTTGGAGGCTCACAAACATCTTTTCAGTGCTTGGCTGAGGCCTTCCTCCACGGCTCACAATCCTACTGAACCTGCATTTGGGTGGTTGAGAATGTGCTTAGCAATGCAGGGGTACCAGCAGAGCTACCAGTGCATATTGAGTTTCATAACCCAATTCTCTGCCTGGAAACCTTCCATGACTCGGCTGGGTTGAAGTGGACAGAGCTGAAACTTGTCATGGTTGTTACCCATAGCAGCTGCCAATTAGTACGACAACCATGTATTATTTTGCCTTTCCTCAGTTAAAATGTATTTTGAATATAAATACTAAAAAAANNNCAACAACCCAAGCAGGGTCTAATTCCTTGGATTTAACGCTTTGGGGGTGGGAAAGCAGGAGGTCTGGTTCAATAGCCAGAGCCCTGCACTGGGAACCTGGATGCACATTGAGGAGCAAATACGGAACGAGAGCTGAACTCTGAGGGTCAAATGCCTTGGAGAAATGTCTTGTTGCAGGGTGAACCCACTAAAACAAAGTGACAGCATCTGGCAAGTTATGCATACATGGCAGAATCTCCCCCAAAACCACCATGGTGCAGAAAACGTCTGAAGATGCTGCTACACATTTTAGATCCTTATTTGAACTCTGTCTGAACCCTTTGGGCCATTAACTAATCAGATCATCTCATTTAAACAATGTTATAAAAATAATCAAGTACTTCTGCCTACATAAATACACTTTGAATATATTTACCTTAAAGAAGCAGGATTTTGTTGGGTGTTTACTCCTGACGTTCGGGGAGCAGAAGGAGCACAAAATGTTAAGGAGGAGCAGAATTCTCTGAGATGGGGCTGTGGGTAATTTTCCCTGTAAGCCTGTTTGGTGGCAAGTTAATTGACTCCCACATTACCCAAACTGCAAGGCACTGAAGCACTGGGTGCTCGTTTTCCTGCACTATTTGCCTGGCAAAGGCCATCTGTTCTGCCCCATCCATCCACAGGCACAGCCCCTATTGTTGTAACAGGATTCTCATACACGTGGATCAAGGCAAGCATGTGCCTCTAACTGTTTTGATCCCCAGAACATGGATTTTTCATTTTCTTTGTTTCTTTGTGCTCACCCAGTAATAATACTTGTCATCTGAGAATTCATATCGATCTTGTCATTGCCTTAAAATTGGATGACAATTACTATCTTTGTCAAAATTCGATCTGATGAAATGGCTCCAATTAGGAAGGAAAAAGAAGGAATCCATCACAGCAGGGAACATTGCATTTGGCTTTAGAGTAGGGAAGCTTGTCTTAAAGGAAAACAGAGAAGAAAATGGAAACAAGCATGACAGAGATTAGGATGCTGGTGTCAAAATCCACAGACATTAGGTATACAAATGAAATGAACAGCCATTTAATTTTTGCAGTCCATATCTGTCTGCAAATCTGAGTTGAAGCTGCTCTGACAATAAATGCCAGTAACTGTTGTTTTCATTTTCTGATCTGGTCAGACACGCAGTGGCAGTTGGCACCAGGCTTCCTACATTTTCAAATCCAGTTCTGATAACCAGTATAATTATAATGCATTATCAGGAGTAAATTTGCTGAAGTTCATAAAATGATAACAGCATAAATTACATCATGTTTCCAGATACTGATCTCACCTTGAAACTAAACAGAAAGAGGTAGTGAAAGAGTTGAAAACAAAAGAGTAAGTGCACTTCCATCACTACAGATATTGGCACTAAAGCAAACAACTTATCTCTGCTATTTACAAATAAAATTGTGCTGGTTACAGATTTTTTGTTTATAAAACAGCCCTAACAATTAGTGTGTGCATTTGTGTGTATGTAGGGGTGGGGGAATCTTTTTCCAAAACAAAGATGTTTGTTTCATATTGAGTTGATGTTTTATCTGACCAAAAAGCTCTGCCAGTGTTTTGTTTCTGAGCAGGAATGAAGGGTCAGGTTCACCTGTAATCCTGGGTTGGTCTTACCTGGGAGCTGGAAGATGGATTCCTGCTCAGCCCTACCAGACTGGAAGCCTCCACCCACCCTGCAGGATGACCTCAGCTCAATTCTTGCATGGATTTCTCTGAATCAGGCCAGTAAATCTTCACAAACAAACGTAAGTTTGGATTTGTGCAGGCACGTCTGAGCTGGGGACAGCACCATTCACCTCCCTGGAACACCACATTTCCTGCATGGAGGAGCTCCTCGAGATGCTGGGGGAACCCAACCCAGCACACCAGGCCTTTGGCAGGTGGTGACTTTCCAAGCTGAGAAATTTGGATTCGTGTGATGCAGAGAAGAGCCACCAGACCTCACCCAGCAGCAGGCTCTGCTCAGGGAGGTGGGCGAGCTGGTGCTCCTCTAGCAAGATGGGTAGACAGAATTTCCCTTTCCCCAAATCCTTCTCCCCCCGCCTCTGTTTCCATTAGCTAAACATACTTACTGACTCTGACCTACATTTGAAACAGTTCCAGAATGCAACAGAACTGTGTTTCTGGGGAATTTGATATTTGCTAAAAATTTTAATCCAACCCATTTAAAAATGTTATATGTTAACTGAGCAAACACAGCAATCAGAAAAGCATACAAACCCCAAGCAATTGTCCTGGACTTGTTTACAACACAGTGCTATTAATGAGCATCTGGGATGAGTATGGGATCTCGTACTATGGATCTCATGATCTGTACAATAATGGTTGATTTTAATTGACTTTTGCTTCATATAGCAAATCCCAATTGGAGAAGTTCCAGGACGCTGCTAGTGAAGAACTGTGGGCGGGTGCATGTTTTGAAGTGATGGTAAACATTGTGACATATACTGTGTGTGCCACATATTCTCATATGCACATTTTGACTTTTGTTGCCTTGGCTTTCACACAGCATTTCTAACATAGACATTCCTATTTGCCAGTTTGAGTGGAAATCTGTTAATATGTGAACACGCTCGCCGGCGTGCAGCACCACGGCTGGACTCCTCTTCTCTTCTCTTCTCTTCTCTTCTCTTCTCTTCTCTTCTCTTCTCTTCTCTTCTCTTCTCTTCTCTTCTCTTCTCTTCTCTTCTCTTCTCTNGGAAAAATGGAGGGAGTTTCAGTGAATCAGCTTTGGTGCCCTACAAGCACTTGATGAAGTTTATTCCTGATTCACCACAGCCCTTTGAGATGTTTGCCTGCACGTCTGGAGAAAGGGCTGTGCACCAGACACTGAGCATCCCTCTCCTCTCCTCTCCTCTCCTCTCCTCTCCTCTCCTCTCTCTCCTCTCCTCTCCCACGAGTGCCCAGCCCGCAGTGTCTGTGCCCCAACGCCGCCAGGGCTGTGCAGGAGAGGAGTGCCAGGAGCTGCCAGGGGAAACCACAACCCTGGGAAGGTGGAGCTCAGCTCGGGACGATCCACTGCTTCCCCACGTAAGCCACAGCACCGAGAAGGCCTCGCTCTCTTACTGCTGTGAGCTCTATTTTCCTTTCAGGAGATGCTGGTAGCTAATGCCAAGTTTGGTCAAGCTGTTTTAGCACTTGGAGTACTGTGGGTATTAAAATACCTTTAAAGGTCTGGGACTGTGAGCCAGATTACCTGTGTGATGGATTTTAGTGATTAGCCAACCCTTCTGCTTGAACTGAAATTTGTCCCGAATCCACATCAGCTCTTTGGGAACCTGAACTCAGCCAAGATTTGCGCAGGTTTTTTAATCTGACACATTAAGAAGTCCCCTGCTACATTTCCCATCCTGCCTGGCTGCAATATCGTGGCCAATATTAGACTAACAATTTGGGCTTAAGCTCCTTCTACAAAAACATTTGCATCACAGAGAGCAAAGCTGTAAGGTATTTATAGGCACTGGAGCTGTGTGTATCCTCTCCCTGGCAATAAGGCGCCCTGAGCAGAGCGCTCTGCTGCTGCCCACACCCCTGCCCATTTCTCCAGAGACGGGACACCGCTGCAGCAGCTCCTCCCGAAATATGTTCTTTGAAAAAGGAAGGAAAAACGTAAGATTAAAAAAAAAAAAGAAAGGAGATACATTTTCCTCACAGCAGCAGAACCACTTCTCACAGAGCCCACCTGGCTGTTAGACGAGATTCATGCAGAGGAGATTTGCGCGTGCGAGGAGAGCAGCGTGGGGCAGCGGCTCGAACGTACCCGCAGCACAGAGTGAACGAACGCTGTGAACGGGCGTCGCTGCCAGGGGATGCTTCCACACAGCCCGTTCCAGTGGCACCCAGCGCTGCCCTGCCGGGAGCCCTCTCTGCGCTGCAGGAATCCGTCTGCGGTGGCAGTGGCGCGAGGGAGCAGGTCCCGAGCAGCAGCAGCAGCAGCAGCAGCAGCATCCCTCCGCATCCCTCCGCATCCCTCCGAGGTGGGAAGGCCCTGCCTGCCCACCCGGGACTGCCCAAATCGGTGCTGTGCTCCCACTTGCTGTCCCCATGGAGCTCCACCCGTTCTCCATGCCCTGAGCCTTGACCTGTGCTTGCCTGGGAGCGGGAATCTCCGCAGAGATGGTGGGAGGGGCGCTGGATCATTCTCAACACGTTTTTTAAGCCCTGTTTTCAGTCTTTTTAACATATCTCCTGGCAGAAAGTGCTGATTGTTTTCATTGATCTCTGCTGCTTCTGGTTTTATTTTTCTTTCTCTGTCTTCGGGTCTTTATCTCAGGTCCCTTTCTCTGCCAAACTATTCATTTGCTGCTGAATAATCATGTGTCTGTTTCGGGGAGTTTCCTGTTTTGTCCATCTTTCCGTTCTGTTGGCCATATATCTTCTTCTCTGCAGATTTTTCCTTATTGTGCAGTGGCATGTGGCTATCTGCTAATGCCAATATTACTCCCTGAGAATTCTTTTTCCTTGCATCATCAAGGATTTAAGTGGAAAGCCTTCAGCACAGTGCAAATTTCACTCCTGAGAAAATCCATCTTTTGAGGTAGCTGATTTTAATTAAAGAATACTCTCTCTCCCTCTCTCTCTCCCTCTCTCTGGATTATACTTTAATTTCAGTTTCTATCACAACATTAGATACTTCTTAGATAAAATGTATTTTTGTCTCTTTTCAACCGTGATTATCTGTAGTTCTTAAACACTTGGGGTCAGCAGCTGGTCCCCAGTTGATGTAGTTCAGGAATAATTCTATTCAAAGGAATTAATTCAGAACAAAATTGGTTTTAAGTTCAAAATCAGGCAAAATGTTCATAATATTTTGCCCTTATTACATACGTGAGAGTGAAACTCTCAGAAATATCAGCAATAGCAATCGTGGTAATAAACAATAATCTCTGAAGTGTATAGCACCTTCCACCTGAGCATTTCAGACATGAATGCTTCAAGCTACTGTCATATGAAGAAAAGTCATTATCCTAATTTTACACTAGGGGAAAAGAGGTGACAGGAAGTTAAGAAAGCAGCTGAAAATCTCATAACAAGAACTGAACCTCCACCTGCTGATCTCCTGTTTCCAACACCCTAAGCACAGAGGGAATCTGTTCCCAAGGGATACCAAATTGAGGTCGTGAGAGTTAATAGTTATGAAAGGATCAACACTATTCAAACACAAGTACAGTTTGAGTTTCTGCCTCCATCATTTTGCCAAATTAAGACTGAAATATTACCGGTATCATAACTTAAATTGTTTATGCATGATAAATTTGCACAGTTAAACAATTTCCAGGTTTCTCAGAGAAATGAATGCAATCCTGGGCAGGCAGAGCCTTGCTGCAGAGTCAAAGCTTTACTGCTGCAAAGGGAGCTGGAGTAGAACCCTGCCACTGCTGAAGCCAAAGCCAAAACTTCCCACCACGGCAGCAGCGGGATTTTGGGCAAGGTCACCGTGGCCACCAGGACTGCTCCACACGCAGCGGGTGTTTCTGCATGAGGAGCAGCGAGACTCGGGCGTGCAGGAGCGTGTGAGGTGCGTGTGGCAGAATGCAGGCAGATGCAACAAACCCACACAGACACGATGGGATGAGACGAGTTCAGGCTGGCAAGATGGGGCTGTTCTATTTTCTGTGTGCTGAACGACATGCAGCGAGTTGTAAAGTCATTCCACCAGCCATTACAGATTTTTTTTCTCCTTCCTTTTGTCTGCTTTTTGCTTGTTTTAATGCCCCCTCCAGCCTATGCACGAGGCAGATATGTATCTCTGCTTAGTCATGCATTCCTGTGCTGAACAGAATTAAAGAAAAAAATATGTATGTAGGGTAAGTGTAGGAATAAAATGTGCTTTGGCAAAGTGCTTTAAACTGCCTTTCTGCCAGTAAGCCATTAATTTGTGCTTCTTTGTTTTCTCCAAGCTCAGAATAATTCCCATCTGCCTTGACTCACTATCTAGCTCAGAAAGGAAGAAGTCCTTTTTTGAGCATAGATGAAATAGGAAACTTTATGTATAAATGAAGAATGGAGCCTGGAATTCTGGTGTTTCTACCGCTGGGACCTAAAATAACTTGAGGTCCTGCTCTTTTAATTAATTTCATTATGATGAGCCTGCCTCTCCCGTTCTTGTATTTTTTCCCAGCTTTTGTGTTCCTGGCCTGCCTGCAATACATATGTATTCCCCTTCTTCCTTCCTGCTGAAGCTGAAGATGCAATCACATCTTTGAACCATCTGGTTTTTAATTTATTATTCTCCCCCACTGCATTGATGGGCTCTCTCGTTTTTCTGTCAGGGTAACAACTTGGCTCCTGTTTATCTAAGATATGTTAACATGCTGTTCCTCTTCTGGGCACTCGCTCACTCTATTGTATTTCCTGAAATTAAACACCAGGGAGTTTTTAATGTTATTTTCTTCATCAGACCAGGGAATACCCCCTGCCTTTACAGCCTCTCTTCCTCCTTTTGTTGTTCCAGTGTACATTTTATGACTCTTGCTAAATTTAGGCTAATATCTTATTTTTCTGTCCTCTCCCCATCATTCCCAGGATGATTCACCGGAGCCTGCCTGGACATATTCCTGTGTGAGGAACCTGGTGAGGAACCCACTCATGTGAGGCCGGAGAGCACCCAGGATTCCCCGAAGGAGGCACAGGAGTCCCTGCAGAGCTGCTGCTGTGTCCCCACGGGGCAGGACACAGGATTTGGGAGAATCCTCCCGAGTGTTGGCTCACTCACCCACAGAACGAGCAGTGGGGCCCCCGCAGTGCCAGGGGCAGCTCCTGCCCTGCCAGGGGCTGGCAGCCCCGGGCTGTCCCAGGGAGCTCTGCGTCCCCAGGATGGCTGGGAAGTTCCAGGTAATCACAGCATGGAGAATAACGGGGATTTATATTTGTTACTTTACTTTTCTATAGTACCTCCCAAGAGCCTTCTGAGGCATTCCATTCTTTAATAAGCTGAAAGTGCTCCAAGATTTTTCTAATGAAAATGATATAGGAGCACACAGTGTTATTATTAAAACCTCTCTCTTTTTCTCTAGGAACTGCTAAAATACATTTACAGTTTATATCCTTTTTGGTGAGCATTAAAGTTTCTAATTTAAAATAATAAAGCCTGGTTTGCTCACTTTCTTTCCCTTCTATTTCAAAAATATAAAAACCTGACAGTTTTCTAACTATTCCTGTTTTGCTGAGTGATTTTTGGATTTCAATAAAAGTAACACTGTGGTTACAACACTTTGTGAGATAAGCAAAGAGATTTTTTTTTACAGCACAATTATGGAAATTTCAAAGAATCTTATAAATATCCTGCCATTTGCATATATGAGATAAGCATATTTTAGTAATGGTTATGACAGGCTAGCAAGGAGAATGTGTGGGACAGCCATGCAGCAAATACGTGCAGACATGAGGGGGTGTCTGTGCATTTCCCAGTGGAAGCCCCGCTCGGTGGGTGCAGGATCCCGGGAATACGAGAGGTCCCCCAGGAGGGGACACCCCCACCCCGTGGCTCGGTGCCCCCGTGCAGGTGCAGGATCAGCACCAGCTCCTGGTGCCACGAGGCAGTTTGGGCAGCCCAGACGGTGAGACAGAGTCACCAGCCCAGCTCTGGGCTCTGCCTGCCCCAGCAGGGTGCAAAGGCTGGGTTTGCCAGGCCCTGGGGACACGGGGACACCTCTGCTGCCACTGCCCTCACGCCTCGGGGACAGGGAGCCTCTCCCAGGCAGGTGACCGCTGCCAAAAGGCCAAGGCAGCCCCCAGTGCTGCTGAAAAACCGGCTGAGGCTGGCTTGGTTTTCAACACATGCCCACTCTCCACCGAAACTCCCTGAGAATGGAGCCAGAGCTGCTTTCTGAACTGAACTGTGCTTTTCTTCTGTTGTTTGCCTTTGTATCTTCAAGTTGGAAATTGCTCCTCTGGTTGTGCCTCAGAGCTGCTGGGAAGCTCCTAGAATTAGTGTGGCAATTTTCTCAGTCCTTTGTTGAAAAGGAAGAGTCCACACAGAAAATGCACTGGCATCCCAGCTGCCTAAATAGTGTAAATTGCTGTCAAACAAAAAGACAATTTAGCTAAAAGAAACCCCAAACAAACAACCCCCTCCACACACACTTCTGTGTCCCCATTAGAACCGCAGGTTTCCATTCTGTAGATATCCCAGCCATCTGCTTGGCCCTTGAAAGAGTCCTTGAGAAACCGAAAAATGAAAAGCACTTACTTTCTGAAAACTAATCTTGGCTTCCCGGTGCCTGGCTTTCAGGGGAGTTCCACTCCAGGCTTGATTTCTGTAAGTGCAGATACTCAGTATGTCCTGAACAATTAGATGCCTTTGAGGATGTTGAAAGCTAGACATAAAAAAACAAATCAATCTGGAGTCTTGTTTGACAACCGACACTANCTGAAAACAAAATGCTCAAAATCTAAAAAAAAAAAAAAAAAAAAAAAAAAAAAAAAAATCTAACCACCAAATAAAATAATAATAAAAAAACCCCAGAAAGCTCAAAACTTAAAAGAAAATCTACCAAATCAACCCTCGACTCTTTAGGTTTTAAACCATACATTTTTTCAACAAAGTTTTCTTTAGCCTACCTAGAAAAGAATTACAGAGGTGCAGATCCATCTTTTTTCTTCCCTGCTGAGGCAGATGACCTTTTCCAGAAGCCAAAGTCCCCTGGCACGTGCAGCACAGCCAGGGACCCTCAGGAGGTTCACCGGGAGGTGGTAATGGATTTCTTCTGGTCCCTGGTGCCTGCAAATCTTCCTTCCTTGCCAAAAATTTTGGGAAGAGATGGGCTGGCAGCATTACCCAGATGCCACAGGTTCTCTGGGGCCCATTGACGGAGCCTCTGGGCAGGAAAGGAGTTATGGCACCAGGAGTCTGAAGCAGGAGCGGGGCTGGAGCTGCCCAAACTGCAGGAAATTCTCTTAAAATTTGTTCCCGAGCTCTCACAGGAGCCTGTCCCTTCTGCAGTGGAGACAGGAAGGATTACAGGCAACCGCTGCCTCCCGAGCAGTTGATATTCACAAAAAAATAGAAGAGCAAGGGAAGGGGCAGTTTTGCCTCGTCAGCTAATGATCCTTGACTCTCTTGCTTTGTGTTTTTGGTAGCAAACAGAAAGAGGTCACACATGAAACTGTGGAGGTGTGAGGTGTCTTTATTAAAGGTATCAGTGGGGTTTATTAGATGGAAGATGCAGCACGGGGCAGCGTGAGCCGGCGCGGGACGGGCTCGGGGTCACGCCGGCCTCCTGCCCCGGTGTCAGCGGCGCTGGGCCAGTGCTGTGAGCTCACAGCGTGGGCCTGATTAGAGGCCCGGGTCCCAGCCGGTTTTACCTCTGCCCTCTGCCCAGGCTTTGTCTGCAGCGGGAGTTTGGAGCTTTCAGCTCATCCCCCAGGCCGCGCTCAGAGCCGCGGCCGAGGGCTGCCCCGTCCGGCGGGAGCGGAGCGCGGAGCTGCACTCACCATCTCCTATTGTCCACTGATTGTTTGGGCTCTGGAAGAGTCTTCCTGTTTGAAGATCTTTGTATTTTCTCTATTTTTTTAAAATCTTCCCTCCGCCTCTTTTCTTCTCATTTTCAACTTGCACCAGGAGGGCAGAACAGAAGAGGCTGCTCAAAGCCGTTTTTAGCCTTGCTTTCTCTCAAGAGATCCTCGCTCATGGCAAAGAAACAAGTTCCTCTGACAGCAAAAAGACCCTCCACCATAACAAGGCAGTTTTCCCTTTCGGAGCTGCTGGATTGCTTGCAGAGGCTGGGAAGATGGAGAAACAAAGAGCAGCCCAGGCTGCAGTGAGGGTGAGGGAGGATGCGGTGTGATCCAGAGGAATGCAGGAGGGAGGAAGGGATTTAGCGTGATGGTGATGGCTGTGTGATTAGAGGTGACAGGAACAATAGTGCATGGCTGTGTCTACACCGCTTGTTAGACACACGCCGGCCTCTCAGGAAAGGGGGAACACAATACTTTTAAATTAAAGTGGATGGGACTGCGCAATGGAGGGAAGAGAAAAGGAAATAAAACATAAGGACTTTCAAGCTGTTGGGTGAGCCGGTGCTTTCCTTCCAGCCACAGCAAAGCACGACTGGCTCTGGGAAGGTGAGGCTGATGCAGCTTTAAGCCATCCCTGTACACATCCAGTGGTGGATGACCGGGGAGCCCGGACACGTCGGAGATGCCGGCCGAGAGCTGTGCCCCCAGCCCACGCCCTGCCCAGTGCCTGCTGCACCAAGGCCTGCGAGCTGCTTCCACCCACTGACCACCCACCCTGCCCCCAGAGGGTGCTTGGTGCTGACACAGGGGGTGCAGCCCAGGGAGGAGAGATGTGGGGATCTCAGGGAACATCCCTGACAGCTCTATGTGACACGCGGGGAACAGCAGGCTGCGTGCAGACTGTGCACCCACAGCGGGCAGAACAGAAAGACCCCAACACCACCCAACCACGTTCCCAGCTTCAGCAACACTGATGTACAACACAGGTGGAAGAGCTGTTCTCACCCACCACAGCAGATCCGTGTTCCTGTGCTGATCCAGGCCTGGTGATGGGTAACACTCATTCCTTTCTGTCATCTGAAAAGTAAAGACGACTTTTCTTATGGCTTAGTGTTTTTCTCCTTTCCAAAGCTTTGGGTGTGATTGATTAAGCTGCCTGACATTGTCAGAACTTACTTGAACTAATAAACCATGGAAATGCCTTTATTTGTGCTAGTGCCAGATCCATCCCACTCACAGCCCCAGGTGTGCTCTTTCCTGGGAGCCCATGATATACTACCTGAGCCCCTACTCGCCATTCTTCATGTTGATTATTTACCATTTTCTACCTTTTATCTATTCTATGAACATTTTGCCCTAATTGCTGAGCTATTTGTTGATTATCCTGCTGCAGTCGTTTGTCAGATTCTTTTACTCATTAATCTGTGAGACCCTTCAGTTGCTATTCATCTGATAAGGAAGTTTTCAACCACCAGTTCTGAGTCATATCTCACTTCATGTCAAGGTCTTAAAAGGAAAAGAATCATGGCTGACTGTGTTGTTTGTGGAGTCATTTAGATGGGAACACCACATCCTAGTTTTTGCCATTCACCTGCACTAACTTCCTTAAAGCTTCCTGTAGAAGCTAAATCCTTCACATCCTGAGGTTTGTGGGCATTCTGCTCCGTGCAGTTGCTGCTCTATAACAAGATGGGCAAACAACTTGTTCAGCAAAATGAAATCCTTCCTGCGGGTTTGCTCAGTCGGGGGAAGCACCGCTGGCAGTGCCCAGGGGATCGCTGCCCCCGGCACCGGGCGAGGTGAGCCCTGCCCCGCTGCCTCCTGCTGCTCTGCGCGCTCCGGAGCCCAGCGAGCGCAGCCCGGCCCTGCACAGCCCGGCCCTGCACAGCCCCAGCCTCCTCTAAGGCAGGTTCCTGGGCCGGGGGGTGTGCTCTGACAGAGGCACCTCGGGATGCGGCCGTGCCCGGCTGCGCTCCGCACCCTCCGCCGTCGGAGCGCGGAGCTGCCGCTGCCTCCCGGCCCTCCCCGCCTCGCTCCCCAGCCGCTCCCGTCGGGGCTGTGCTGCCAGCCCAAGCTCGACAGGCGCCATCCTGTGCTGCACCGAACACGTTGTGTTTCCAGGATGCATGAGCAGGGTGTTGTGCCATTGGCCTTCCTCCAACAAGATAATCCAATTTTTCTGATTTCCAGACTAAATATACTCATTCCTTTTGACAAGGAGTTGCGGTGTCAATAAGATTTGAGATGCACAGACAATAGCCTGGAACACGGTATCTTTCTTTTTGTGCCAAATTGGCACTTTTTTTTCCTGGCTGACAGAGGCAAACCATGCATGAGGAGGCTTCCTGGGTCCAGACAGCCCAGCACTGCAGCTTGGGCTAGGCTGGCTTCAGCTTGACTGAGCCGCCTGCTTGCCTGCACCCTGCTCCCACTGCCTGGTTTCCTCTAAAAGCTTAGCTGGAGGATGACTCACTTCAGTGAACATCAGAATAAAATCCTGCATACAATTAAATGTGCCGTACAGTGCTCTCAGCTAGGCAGAGCAGTGGGGCTGGGCAGCTTCGGAATTAATTCCACACTCTGTTTATCAGGAGCCTGGCCTTCAATACCTCGCATTTCTCCTAAATATTTTACCTCTTGTTGCACTAATTGAACCTTTTGTCTGTTGACTTTCAATCCTTCCTCCTGGACTGCAGCCAAATCTTCCAGTCTGCTGACACGCTTGTTCTCCAGAATCTACCCAGTTCAGGTGTGAGCCACATCTGATGTCACACACTTCCTGGACCCGCAGGCTAATTCCTCCCACATTTGGGTGGTGTGTATGTGACAGATCACAGGAGCTTGTGAAATCCTTGAGGAACTCAAGTGAAATATTTTTTTTCCCTCCTGAACTGTAAACCCCAAACTTTTACCAACATTTCTCTGCTAAAGGGCTAAAGAAAAATGCATTTGCTAGATCTATGGCCAAAAACCACTTAGTTCCTTGTACTACTGCAGCTGTAATTTCTGGCATTTTAACAAGAAGAGGTGATGTTTGCAGAGTTACAGCATTTAATGCTCTGAAATCCGCAGCCAGATGCATCTTTCTATTTCCCTTTAATACCAGCCACACAGGGGAATTACACACGCTGGGTCACTGCACTGGCACTCCTTGATCCACCAGGCTTTCTGGGCTCGCTTGGGTACTTACATCGCTTCTGCAGTCCTGGATCAAGCCCTGCTATTAAAGCAAAGGCATTAATCTTCCCATACTCCAACTTATCTCAAGCTTATACTTGCAGAAAGGTAACTGACCCTCATCCCGAGCTGTTCTGACTATTTCAGAAGCCTTTACAGGAAAACATCATTTTGTAGGTAAGGTAATTATGAGTCTTTCTATTTCTGCATTATCCTTGCACAGTTAGTCAGATCTGAACTAACCTATTTTGTTTAAGGAACAGGCTGCTGAAAAGCCCATTTTTTATCCTGAACATGATGCTGAATACAAAAACCCTCAGGCACACTCTCCAGTAAGCAGTTTGCACGGGGGTGAGTGTGGGGGCAGAGCTGAGACACTCCCTGCACCACAGGAGAGCCCTGTACCCTTGTGTCTGTTGGGGCACCTTACGGGCACCCTCACGCTTGCAAAATAGTAATTTCAATAGTCACTGAGGCACCAGAATCTAATAACAGCTTGGGCTCCCAGCAGCTTGTTTTTCATTGCTGTTGTACAGTTCTGCCAATTTATGCATTAAGACACTAATGGATTTTATATTCCATCTAGCCAGATCTTCTCCCAGGCTCTAGCTCCCTCCAAACCCTATTTCATGTCTACTTCAAATGCCATTTCCAAGATTTATCCAGTCCAGACAGGATACCCTCTGCCTTCCTGCGGGCAGGGAGCCACGAGCTGCAGGACAGTCAAGGGCCTTCTCCTCCTCCATAGCTTTGGGTTTGGCTGTCCTCTGGACCCTGATCAGTGAAAGCAGTCATTGCTGGTACCAACTGCTTTCCCAAAGAACTTCCCAGTTCCTTTTGTTTCCAGGGAATCCTTCCAGCCCTCCTGGCGCGTCTTTCCACCCCTGTCCCTAATTTATGTCAGCAGCATTCCCAGGTCCCACAGCCATACCTAACACCCAGCACTGCGATTCCCAATCCCAGTTCATTATCCCCCAGCAAGAGTGCAGCAGATACACCAGGAGCCATTTGCTAGGAATGCAGTCCTCTATCTGTTTTTTTTTTCCTCTTTTTTTTCTTTTCATTTTTTTTGGGGTTTTTTTTTTCCCAGCTTAGGCTCCAAACCGGTTCAAAATCCCAACACTCGTCACAACCACCATGGGCTGGCCTCTCTCACCACTTGTGGAGCTCAGTGTCAAGCAGAGTGCAGTGAGAGTGCAGTCAGCCAGCTTTACTCCAGCCTTTACCAGAACTGCTCCAACTGGGGTGCTCACCTAAAGCCACAACCTGCTGCACACAAATATCCCTATTAAAGTCCCCATTCCGTGGTGAGAGCTCAGCCTTCAGTGGTACCCAGCTGCAGTTCACCGAGTCTCTCAGTGATCTCTCTGTCCTGCAGGTCCCTGTCTCCCTGAGCTAAGAGCATTCTTCACCACGGGGGGATCTCTGTGCCTGTGTCCTTATCACTCAAAGGGCACAGGGGTCCAGGGCGTGTTCTGGGTGAAACAGGACCGTTCCAAACATCTCCATCCCACCCACCAGGATCGCTGCTCCCCCTCCAGTTTGTACTGCAGTCAATATATCCAGTCTAGCTGACAACCTCTGTTTATTTTTCTTACTTGCTTTCTCACTGGAGTCTCAGAATTCAAGTGTTCTTGTTCACTCCATGTGGCAATGATTTGATTTCTGTTCCTGCCCGCTCAGCCTCTCACAGCCTCGCTCTCCCGGACCTGACTGCTGGGTTACCACCAATCTGCCACTGGTGAAACTCAGCCTGGTGATGCATTTGGACACCCCCTTCCCTGCCAGCGCAGAGCAGAATGAAAATGGCTTGGCTAATGCCCCTTTTGCTAAAGGAAACTGGAGAAGCTGACAAGAGCTAGCGCTGCCCTTGCACCAGACAATTTTGGGGCATTTATATGTGCATTAAGGTACCCAAAGGCCAAAGTCAAGACCAGCCTGCCAGGGGTGAGTCTGTTTCAGATCCCTGGATGGTAGGTGGCATCTTCTGGCTACTGAGGAGGATTGTTCATGCTCTATTATAACCTTGTTTTTTCCTCATATTGCCTGCTTTCAAAGGCAAACACTCCTGATCTGCCACTCCAAGCCCTTTTTCTAGGGCTAGCTTTGCAGATATAAGAATGTTATGATATTAAGTACCATTAAATGATCATTCTGTGAAACAGATCCCAGTTCCCAACAGTTTTCCAGCCTGCCTGCTCCAGATCTACCCAGTTACTCTGAGCTGGCAAGGGACTGATTGTGTGACCAAACACTCACACAGGAGCTGCAGCCAGTGTCACTCTCTGTACCACGACCCTTCTCACGAACGATGTCCTCACCTTAACCCTTCCTTGCCCACGCAGGCTGCACAGCTCCTTCACGGACGTGCTGTTGACCATGCGAAGCACGCAGAAAACAGATCTTCCTGCCCTTCCCCGACACAGCCCAGGCTCGCACTGCCCGTCCCTGCCTGCCAGCCAGGGCTGGTGGCTGAAGGACCGCACGGAGGAGCAGCTGCCAGTGAGGGTTTGCCCTCGCCGCGGTGTCACCCTGCAGCCCGGGGGTCGCTGATCTCCCGTGCTACACGGTGGCAGCGATGCCGCACGTACAGCGAAGGACTCTGTGATTTGTGGTGCTATAAAAGCTGAAAACCTCCATCATTGCCTTTTATATATAATTGAAAACACAATAATTGACTGCAGTGTCAACTGAGGAAGGCAGCGGCCCCTTGGAAGCGCACCCAGGCGTCCGCGCGCACGCAGCCGCCAGCCAGGCACTGCTGCGTGACTTGTCCTAATGGAAGGCTTAAAATAAATCAGAATTATTTCCAGATTAGAGGGAAAAAAATCCTGTGAAGATGTTTCAGTCAAGCACAAAGAACACAAAGAGAGCAGTCTCTTTGCCAGTCGGCACAGCATTTGCTTTCCTCTGGTCCTTTGCTCTCCTGATCTCCTCCTGTTCACACAAACTGGCTTCATCTTTTTTCCTCTGAGACAGGTGAACATACAACATTGTAAAGCTCCTGCACCCACACCGGTGTGCCTGTGAGCAAGTTATGCATCTCCTGGACTTCCCCTTTTAATTTTGTTGACAGAGGTCTCAGCCAAACTCACCAAATCAACGCGGTTCCTTTCTGAACTCAGTTTCAGTGATGGCACAGGCACAGTACCCCAGAGGAAAACCTCTGCTCCTCCTGGCATCGGCTGTCCGAGTCCTAGCCCTGCAGAGCCCCGAAGCCGTGCCCGCGCCTCCGGACAGGGCTCACAGCAGGGCTCAGGAGCTCCTGGCAGTGCTGGGTGCCTCCGTGCCAGCTCGGGGTCCCGAACGCTCCCTCGCTCGGAGCTGCTGCCGTGCCAGGGCAGGGGCAAAAGGCTTCTCTTCTCCAGAGGTGGGGAACCCACCGCAGGCAGTTCTCGGTGCTGAAGCACATGGGGATCTCGCCCGACTCCCTCGGTGCTTCTGCTGCAGGACAAAGCCTGGAAGATCCGCTGGACGGCACAGCACAGGGGGAACAGGGCTTGGAGGGACGTGGGAGGGGGAGAGAAGAAGGACAAAGGCTGAAAGAAAAGCAGAAACCCCTCCCAGAATGCCACCAGCACCCTCCAATTCAGCTGGTTACATTGGGAGAATATTTCAGTTTTGACTGCTCAAGTGTGTTGTTTTGTTTACCTCGGGGACTTTTAGGGCAAATTATGGAAACAGGTCAGTTTGCTTCACTCTCATTTTTAGACAGTTTCACTTTCAGCTTCTTCTGCACGAACAACATGCTACAATTTGGGGGCTGCAAAGGCTGCAGGGAAATATTGATTTCCTCACAATAACACTAAAACAGTTCGACCCAACATTTTCTGAAGGCTTTTACAAAACATACATTTTCAGGGACAAGTTTGGTTTGACAGACTTCTTTTAAAGAGCCCTGCCTTTCTTGCAGCCACCTTAGAACCTTTATTTACTACTTTATATTACAGAAAGAGAATTGTGACTGCTAGAAATTTCTCAGGTAAATCTCTTTAAAGTTACAGATTATCTGGCTACATGAAAACCTGCATTGTAACGCAAGAAAAATTCCAATTATTCAGCTAATTAAAAAAGACTTAATTATAATATAGAATAATTAATTTCTTTTGATACTTACAACTCAGACACTCCCTTGTATACCTCAGAGGCCCAGAAGTCTTAGTGAGTGCAACAATGGGAATTGCTTCTCAGAACACGCAGCTTTCTCTGAGGCTTTTCTCTGCTTGGCACCACTTCTGTATAGGGGAGTAGGGACTGATGGCCAATATTATAGCTGGAGATCCCCGAGCCAGCAGATCTCAAATGCAGAAGGTCAGATGCCACCTCCACTATCAAAAGCGTTCCAAAAAAAGACACCAAAGTACCCCGAGCTGCGGCACTCCTCCTGCACTGCTGCACCGTGTGAAGTGCAGCTCATCTCATCTCGCCATCACAGCCCCAGCCCAGCCCCTGTGGAGTGCCACTGGACTGGAACTCCGGAGCCAGTCTCTCTCAAACCCCGCTGCCCCACGGTTTCATCCCAGACTGCCGGTCTCCTCCTGCCCTGTGAAGCTGCTCCGTGTCCTCCTGCCAGCTGCCCCCGGGGCAGAGCTGCTGCTCCACCACCGCCGGAGCTCCAGCGTGCCCAGGGCTGCACCGGCGGGGCCCTGGGCACCGCAGCTGGACCCCGCAGAGAGGAGTGGCCGGGGGGACACGCAGGTCGGGAGATGCCAGGATGCAAAGGAGGCTGATGCCTGCACTCAGAGCCATCACAGTGACCTTTCCTCATTTTATGCCATTTGCCTCAACTACAGAGCCCTCCCTGATCAGTTTAATCGGAGGAAACCGATCGTAGCTGCTGTCCTCCCGTCTCATTTAGTCCAGGGAGCTGCTGGTGGCTGCTGTTGCCAGCAGCTGCCCTTAGCCAGGAAAGAGTCCATGAGGGATGGACTCTGCACACAGGTCCCCACATGTGGAGGGTCAATTCAGGGGATGCAGACACCCTAAAGGCAGCTGCCAAACGCTGAACACACTCGTGTTACAAACCCGGAGATTAAAGTGAGGGAAGAGGCAGTGCAGGGCCCCTGGGGCTGCCAGGACAGGAGTTTCTTGGGACATTTGCACTTTTCCAAAGTTAGCTAATAGCAGGAACTTGGCTTGGTGAAGGCCTGCAAATGATTGCTGTGAGATCAATCATGTCAGACTGCTCCAGCATTCAGCACACCTTCACTCAACACACCTGACGTGTTCTCCCGCTCCAGCAGCAGTGGGAAGCAGCCCTGGGCAGCGTGGTGTGCCCAGGCAGGGCCTGCTGACGTGCTGGAGTCGTGCCACGCTGACTCTTTCCTCCCAGGAAGCATTTGAGAGCAGAGGTTCCTGAGAGCTTGGGGGGCTCGCAGGTGCAGTGTCACCCCGGGATCTGTGCCCCCCCAGCAGCAGCTCTCTCTCCGTGCATCTCCAGCACAGCACACGATGGGAGCTTTGCCCATCCCTTCACCCTCTTGGGCATTTCTGGAGATGAAGGCAGGACAATAACGCATCACACAGCCAGGCACACTGATGGACACTCAGTGGAACAGACCGTTAATGCTACTCAGAAAGAAGGACCTGTTTGCCCCATTTCTGCTCCTGGTGGAGCACTAAATCCCAGTGAAAGCAATTGTGCCATCTTACTTTTTGCTCAAGGCTCTAAATCTCCTCTCCACCCCTTCATGTGCACAGATAAGAGCTGCATTTACATCCCTTCGGTCACACCCTGCTGCACAGGAAGGTAAAGCCACTTTGTGCAGGTTTGTTAGTAATGCAAGACCCTTTCCCACAATGGTAAATTTCTTTCTGCCATCTTTGATGGCAAAATAGGAAAAGGAAAATTCAATTATATTTCAATCCCTAATAAAATTCACTTATCTTTCATCTTTTTCTATTTTTTCTTTTTTCTATTTTTAAATTATACCTGCATTTGCTACTTTTACTGGATCTTCTCCCTCTTAATATTCAGTAAACCATGTGTGCATCCCCACTCATCTCCTCCTCTGTGAAGAATTAGAAAGAATTAATAAGCTGGGATATTTGAATAAAATCCTTTTTATTTCATGGCCTGATTTTACTTCCATAAACTCTGCATTTATAGCAACCTCATAAATTACCAACGTATACAGAAAATAAATACTCCTTGTCTCTCCGACTAAGCCTGCAGACTTAGCAAACAGATCTCTCAAAATCGCAGGAAAAGGAAAGGATATTTTCTTTTCAACTCATTCAACTGGAAATACAATTTTGAGAAAAGCAAAGCAGTGTTTCCCTTTCGCTGTTTCCATTTCATTTGGGCTGATAAATGCCTCTGGGACATCGCATTTCTGGTTTCACCTCTTCTCAGCTGTCTTTCTCTGTTTCCTTCTCTTCCTCTCTCCCTCTCGCTGCTTTTTCGACTGGCCTGAAAAACAAGAGGCAGCTGCAGAGTGGTGGCTGTCACTGGGTTGTTGGTACGTGAGCCCCTGCCCGTGGCAGGACTGGTTTCCCTCGGAGCAGCACTGGGCAGGCTGGGAAGGGCTGAGCTCCTCGCTGCTGCCACGAGCCAAAGGATGTTCCAGAAGGTGTCAGAGCCCCACGCTTCGGTGGGCACCAGATGAGAGTGACGGGACTTCATTGCAAACAGTCCCATCCAATAAAACACGCTAAGACTTTGAAAGAGAAGAAAGCCACTGTGAATTCATGTCCTTCTTTGTGCTTCTGCTGGCAGCAAGGCACTGAATTAGTGTGAAAATTGAGCAAAAATTAATCTTTGCCTCATAATCCATTATTTAAAAGGGAACACTCACTCACTATAATTTTCAAGTCACTGCTACAGCAAAGTCATTCTGAAATCTGTAAGTTTGCCATAGGGGAAAAATAGCAACATAAGACTAGGTCTTGAGATTTGCCAGAGTGCCAGACTCTTAATCTGCTTACTGCATTCACCATTTGCAATTTTGCGTTGTAGTTAGAGCCTCCCCAAGGTCACCCCAAACATCTCAGAGCTCGTAACCATCTGCCTCTGATTCCTAAAAACTGACATGGAGATGGAAGGACCAAGGGACTCGTTAGGGTCACTCTTTCACCACTAATCAAGAGCCCCTGGAGGCTGCACCGGGCAGAGCCCTGGGCAGCCAGGGCAGCACACCACAACCTCTCTGTCCCCACGGCGAAGGCCACCCCACCCCTGTGTCCCCAGAGGGTCTGGCTGCCCTCACCTGTGAGGAAATGCTGGGCAGGGGGGTTCCACACGCCAGCCCCACCAGCACCGGGCTCTGCCACCCCAAACCCCGCTGCGGGCAGAGCCGTGGGACCAGAACCTCCCCACCCTGGCCGTGGCTCCCGTGGGCAGCAGGTCGAGGGCTCGGCTGCCACAGCCAGGGCTGCCCTTCAGCTCAGCTGAGCGAGAGACAAACACACCAAAATGTGCCTAAAGTCAGCAGAGCTGAGCGAGAGACAAACACACCAAAATGTGCCTAAAGTGAGCAGAGCTGAGCGAGAGACAAACACACCAAAATGTGCCTAAAGTGAGCAGAGCTGAGCGAGAGACAAACACACCAAAATGTGCCTAAAGTGAGCAGAGCTGAGCGAGAGACAAACACACCAAAATGTGCCTAAAGTGAGCAGAGCTGAGCGAGAGACAAACACACCAAAATGTGCCTAAAGTGAGCAGAGCTGAGCGAGAGACAAACACACCAAAATGTGCCTAAAGTGAGCAGAGCTGAGCGAGAGACAAACACACCAAAATGTGCCTAAAGTGAGCAGAGCTGAGCGAGAGACAAACACACCAAAATGTGCCTAAAGTGAGCAGAGCTGAGCGAGAGACAAACACACCAAAATGTGCCTAAAGTGAGCAGAGCTGAGCGAGAGACAAACACACCAAAATGTGCCTAAAGTGAGCAGAGCTGAGCGAGAGACAAACACACCAAAATGTGCCTAAAGTGAGCAGAGCTGAGCGAGAGACAAACACACCAAAATGTGCCTAAAGTGAGCAGAGCTGAGCGAGAGACAAACTCCAGCTGTGTGTCACTGGTCACACCCTGCCTGCTGCTCTCTGGCTTTCCCCGGGGTTCTGGAGAGCATTAAGGTCGAGAGGATGAATCAAACAATCTTGTGGCTGTGGTGGTGCCTTGAGAGGCTCCCTAGGAACAGAGACTGGACAGGAAAAAGGGAATAAAGATGGGTATTTATTGGAAAGGCCTTCAAAGGTGCACCCTGGGAAGCCAAGGGCTCCAAGCTGGACCCCAACATGGACCCCAAGGTGGACAACAAGTCATGAGTTCCCCACACCTTTATAGGTTTATGTGATTTGCATATCAGCATAAATTTGCCAATTAAAACTTGAGCTAATGATGTAGTTTCCCCTCAGCTTGTCCCCCGCTAGAGGCTTTTGGGCTGGGACAGTCTGGGTGTTCTTGGAGAGCAAACCCAGAGAGGTTTTGTCATGTCTGTCTTAGCATGAGAGAGCAGCAGCTCATGGCTACGAGGCACCTCAGAGTTACTCAACAAGCAACACAAGACTTGAAAACTGTAAGAGTTAAAACCTGAGGCATGAACGGGAGCCAGCCCCAGGTTTTTGGGGAGGCTTGGACCAGGCCACCGAAGCCCTCCGTGCCTCCTCCCCCTCCTGAAGCGTGGCAGGCACGTTCCCTGCTCCTGTCTGGGGACTGGGATGCTCTTTGGGCCCCTGCGAGTGGTTTTGCAGCCTGGGATGCCAGGCTCTGTTGGAACCCGTAAGATTTAATGTAATATAACAACCCTGCTAACAAGGAAATACATGTGTTACTGAGCGTGACACATGCACACAAACCCAGCTCCTGCTACCACACAAGAAAGGACTAGCAGGGAAATTTGTGTTTTGTTTCTGCTTTTAGGAAAAACGCAGAGGAAACAAACAATAATGGCAGACTATAAAACAGTAATAAAAAGAATGGAGATTAGACTGCAGCATGCAGGCACTTAAAAAGAAATAAATAGCAAAATATTACTAAATTTGTTTCAATTGGGTCTGAAAAACAAACCTGAGACAAAAAAAACCTGCCCCCCTCCCTGAAAGCCACAGGCTGCCCAAAGAAAGATTTTATGGGAAGAAAAGACTGATGAATGCTTTGAGAATATGTTAACTTCTGAACAGCTTGAATATTCAAATTCGAATAAATATATTCCTTCAATTAAAAATTATTAAAATTAGCTCAAAGTATTTTTTTGGTGTGTTCACTGCAAGAATTTAATAGGATCTAGTACTCAGCAAAGCTTTGAAGCAAAAATAACGTCTCAGGAGCTCATTACGCATTAAATCCTATCAAAAAGCAGAATCCCACTATGAAATTAACACAATTTGCAAATCATTACTGCAGGTTACTCCTTCCCCTGCTCTTTTGGTCACTTTTAACTTGAATCTGTGATGTTGTCAAAAGCAACAATAACAAAAAACACTCACATGAAAATGGGGACTGCATCTGAAACATCCTGAGCTGCAAACAGCACGGTACAGTAGTCACACAGAGCAACAAACACAGCAGAAGCTGTCAGGAAAGCCGAGAGGTAGAAAGTGAAGTGAATCAAGGGATGTGGATGAAAATCGTGTTTGGGAACTTTTCATACAGCAGGAAATGTTAAACCTGGTGCCTCCCTGGGCTTCTGTTAATGTAGTGGTGTAGTTTTCAGTCTGAGACTTGGCATGGCTGAATTAATTGGTTATTTTACAGGATGTGTTCACTCACAAGTATTCATGAAATATGAAACAGTGGACAAAGTCTCCTTTTAATGAAATGCTGGTTCTTGTTTCCTCTTGCTGAATTGGAGGAAGAGGGAAAAAAAGGCCAATCAATACGGCCTGAAACAGCAATAGCTCATTAAAATTGGAGGCTGTCAATACAGAATGTGTCGATCACCTGGGGGTACTGGAGTGCTGCTGCTAATGGCACTTCTGTATTTGTTAAAGCACTTCTGTATTTGTTAAAGCACTTGTGGTGCCGGCTAAAACTTCCCGGGTGTTGGCTGCCCTCGGCGTTTCGGGGGCCAGAGGGAGGTGACAAGTGAGGGAGAGTCACCAGTCTGCAGCCTGTCCTGGGTGAGGTGGGAACCCGTGCAGCTGAGTTAGGGCATTCGTCTCACAGAGCCCAGCTGTTATTTTTAATGCAGTATGTGGAATATTAAACTGTTTATCTTGTTATTGAAGCCATAAGAAGGCTCTTTCATGTCATCATTTCTATTTTATTTTGTTTAGAGTCCTTCATTAACTTTTCATATGAAAGATCTGTAATTTAGATCTTCAAAGAACTTTCAAAATGTAAGTTTTAGGGACGACAAGTGCTGTATGTGTGCAGTTCTATTCTAAAGGCAAAGTCAAATCGCAAAAATACCATCAAGGATGTTTCTTCCTTTCCTTTTTTATTTATGAGTAAAACACAGGGGATTTCTCTGGGGAAAAAAGAATTATTCTGACTTGATACTAATCAGCACATGCAGAAGGCTAAAACAGTGCTACCTCTGAAAGGCTGAAGAAGGCTTTATGGTCTGTGGGCCAGGGCAAAAAGCCCTAAATTAATTAGAGGTAGTTTAAGACCAGGAATACTCTGCATATAAGCATTGGGTTTGTTTTGCAATCCTAATTCTAAGCCATCAAAACCCAAAAGCCCCTCAAACCTGCAGGGGTTTCAATCCTCCTGTTGGGTCAGCGAACACGGCCTGATTTTCGGACACCTGGGAGCAGAGAGAGCCCTGGCCAGTCTTGTTAAGCTTTATTTCTCTGTGGCAGTGTTCAGGCCTGATAAGAAGTGCAGCTTGCAAGAACATTTCACTGGGACATTTCATCAGCAGCCACAGCAGGGCTCAGAAGCTGCATACCAAATCCTTGCCCCACAAAGTCTGTACCAACATCCTGACAAATCCAAAAAGATTTATTTTACTGCATCCAAGGCTGATAACCCCTCTTGGGTCAAGTCCCTTATTATAAATCAGTCGATCAATCCCCAGGATTGCTAAAGCATTGGGTTTCACGTTGTGACGGTAAAGCAATTAAAAGCTCAGCCCTAAACAAATTAGATTTCGTATGTTTGGTTTTACAAACATCCAGAAAGGGGTCAGATCTTTTATCACTGTTGTCAAGGGGGAGGGAGAGAATCCATCAAGTCACACAGAACTAATTTACACCACTTAGTGAAAAAAATTGGAGCTATAAATGGCAATCCAAGTAGAAAGGTTTCCTTCAGTACAGAAATGCACCAGGCTCTGCTGCAGCCTGACAGATCATGGGCTGGTACTAGCTGAGGAATCAAAAGAATTAGGGACACGCTGGAGAAAAGGGAGCTCTGACAACGACTGGAAAAGTGCTGGGATCTGGAGTTGTCTGGCCCTGTTTGCTCAGTACCCTGCTGTCTCTAGTGGTGTTTCCCCACCGTGCCCCGAGCTCTGTGTCCCAGCTGAGCTCAGGGATCGCTTTGCTGCCCTCCCCTGCTTCTGTACCCAGCTGTGCCCAGATGTGCCCAGCTGTGCTCCCTGGCATCTCCCACGGGTGGCTGGGATCCCACAGGGGCTCTCAGCTCCCTGTTCCTGGGGCTCACCCCATCCTGCTCTCCCCCTTGCCTGTCAGGCACTGAGACACCAACAGCAGCACCCCGAGCTGGGGAAGGCAGGGCTGGGCACTCTGACAAAACCTGGGGCTGTATCCAGCCCTGAGCGATGCCAACACGTGTTTGGGTTAAATTCCTCCTGAAATTCTGCCAGCAAGTCCACCCAGGCTGAGGAGTGCAAACTGCTCAGAGCAGGGACTATCATTCACTGTGCCTTTACTCATCGAGGCACAAGGCTAATGCCTTATCTTTAATGAAAGTCTCCACATGTTCCTGTACTATAAATAATAATTTAAATATTGTATGTCTCAGCTCCAGTGGCTGAGCTTGAAGTGATCATTTTGGAAAGATGGAGCAGCTCTCATCTAAAAATACGTATCTGAAAAACTATTCTGGAAGAAGCGAGACTTATAAATTGATAAATGAGTTGAAGCTGGGATGGAGACTGTGATGAGAGGAGAAATTCAGCTCTCAGAAGGAAGGAAATTAAAGGAGAGCAAGAACTGTTCCAAGACTTTCATTGTTTAGAATTAAGGATTTGAGGCGTAGCAATGTAACAACTGGGAAACTGGCATTCTGAAAATGCTGACCTAGATGAGGAGCTTCTGAATCCAAAAAAACATCATTAAGGAGACTTTCCACTTAACAAAAATAAGCAGGAAAAATGGAAATTTTTTTATGGAAATGTAACTTTGTAGGAGATTAAAGAAGCATGACAGAAACCCAAAATGAGGATTCAGAGGAAGCACATCTCAGCAGACTAAGTGGCTTTGATCCTAATTGATAGGAAGCCCAGACACCACTACTCTCCTTCCAGTCCCCTCCACGTGAGCAGCAAGGCCAGACACCAGAGCCTGGAGAGTGCAGGAGTCCATCCCTGCTCTGCCTTTCCCTGCTGCACCAGCCTGCTGCCACTGGGGAAGGGCACTGTCATGGCTGAGCTTTTGGGGTTGGACAAAATTATACACTTTTCCTAAATAAACAGTATTTTTATAACTTAAACCTACTTTTTTCATGGAAAAAATGTGGTATTTCACATGTTTTTCTGACACTCCAAAGCATAGAGTAAGAACAGCCCCTCTGACATATTTCCTTTAATAATCCAGTAAAATTCTAGCATATTTTTTCCACATTCCATGTAAAGAGCAGAAAACATTTCTCATTTCCATTTGAATTTTATCACTTCACTAATACAAAAGACATGTACTTCTAAGCATGACCTACCAAAGGTCTTCGAATTTCATAGCGCACAGACCAAATTAATTGCTTTATTAATGATTATGATAAAACCAGAGTTCTACTTCCTGCTTATGAAAACCTTTTTCTCTGAGAGTCTTTCTGATGTAAACACATGAAGGTGAAAGCACCCGGCAACACCGGTGGAACCTGGGGGAGGGGGGATGCAGAGGGGCTGAAGGCAAAGAAGAGAAGAGAACAGCAGAACACGGAGCAGGATCCACTTTTGTGGTCATAATGAATGGTCAGCTTTTATTTTCAGGAACGAAACAACCTCCCCGCAGTCTTACTTCAACCCACTTACATGGACAGAGGAGAAATCGTGGTGAAGTGAGTTCTTGGGCACAGATTCGTTTGAAGCACACAGAAACCAGTGAGAAGCTCTAGCACTGCAGTAGGTTTTGCTTTAGCCCTAAAAACTCACAGCACCCACCAAAGTTTCAGTGAAACTTGGAGCTTTACTGGGATGGTGAGCAAAAACTGCAGAAAACCGCTTTGGTGACTCAGAAATTCCTCACTTGCAAATGGAGAGAGAGCGAGCAGATGATGGAGAGCTCCAAGAGCCGAGGCTGAAGCAGCGAGACAGAAAATGAGCGGCTGCCTCGGCTTTGGGGTGTGGAGAGCTCGGGGAAGGGTCAGGGCTGCGCTTACCCTGCGCCGCAGCTCAAGCAGGAGCTTTTATGCTGACAGAAAGCAGGATGGAAGGGGAGAAGAAGGCTGATTGATAGGAGAGAATCAAGCTAGTGAAAGTGAATAATAGAGGAGCAGACAGTAATTGTTGAAGGAGATTTGATAAACTGTTTCAGAGCAAGACAAGGAGCAAAGAGTCAAATACTGTGCTGCCATAAAAGCCAAAAGTCAGAAAAAAATAATAAAAGCGTTGCTTTTTTATCTCTCCTGGCAGAAAACGCCTAATAAGGGCTACGAGAGAACAATCAATTGGGCTGATTTAAACTGTGTTAAAAATTATTTTTAAAATAATCCAAATTATTCCACTCAATTTAATTGGTGAATCAGCAAGATCTACCATATCGTATTTGAGACCAGGGTGGAGGATTATGAAATGAAGCACAGAGAAGAGCAGGGTTCCCACAGGAGCCCTTTGCAAGAAGCCTGAGAAGGAAAACATTAGGAAGGTTTGAACAAGAACCTTTTAGCAGGCACTAAAAACATGACCAAAATGTCAGAGATCTAAAAATAGTGAAGAAAGGGGAGGTAAATGATAACATTAAACGGGCCCAAATTGGACGAGGCAGGACACCTCTGTTGGCTGGAGGCAGCAGCAGGAGGGACAGGGAGCAGGGCTGGATGCCGGGATTCCAGAGCCCACCCCGGCTGATGGGTGCTGCAAACCCGGCACCAGAGAGGGCAGGGCAGGAGGGTTTCCAGCCCTTCTTGCCACAGGCAGCCGAGGAAACAACGAGAACTTGGGCAGCTGGATTCTGAAGGAGGAAGCCAGCCACAGCACTGGGGTTTTTTAATTAAAGAGATTAAAAACTGTTTGGCGCATTGTTTGTGGTGCTTGTGCACGACCTTGTGAGAAAGAACCCGAAGCGGGGGGTGCTGTGCAGCCTCCCGGGTGTGTGCCCGGAGCGCTCACACACACACGCGGTGTTCCATCCATCAGCGTTCGTGCTGCCGGGGAGCTGAGCGGGCTGAGCCGCAGTTTGTGCCGTGAGGCTGCAGCTGCGGGCGGCGTTGGCACCTCACCGGCTGCTGGATCCCAGTTCAGACCCGGATCCTCTGAGGGATCCCTGCCGGCCTCCCCAGCCACACGGATCTCCCCGAGCCCACAGATGAGACCAGATCTCGGAGCTGGAACCAGCCCAGATGTAATGCTGCCGTTGGCCCCTTCCCAGAGAAAGCTGAATTTCTGTAAGGCTGGCTTTACAGCCCAGCACGGCTGCGCCTCCTGCCCCCATCCCAAACACTGACGGATGGAAAAGCCCAGATCATTCTCAGCCCTGGATAATCCCATGCTTTGACAAAGGTAGAGCAACACTAGCACGGAAGACAGGATTAAGAAAGAACTGTTGTTTCCTTTAGAGTACAGATCACCTTTAAAGGTAGAAAATGAGCTACAAAAAGAATCTCGGGAATGCAACGAAGCAGCCCAGTGGGAGAGTGCAGGCGGGAGCCTCGCACCTCCCAGCACGTGTGAAACACAAGCAAGTGTAAAAGCAATCACAGATTAAAGTTTGTCTTTTCGCTGTTTGACTGGCCTAAGGGAGACACTAACAGGATAAAAAAGAATAATAACAGCAATCAGCCTATGGGGGTAATTTTTAATAAGAATTCTCTGCTGAGGAGGAAGTTGTGCCGGTACCTGTCTGTGCCAAGGCTCCCAGGAGGGCGGCTGGGGATGCTCCGGGATCAAAGGGAGCTGTGGAGGGGCACGGGGCACTGTGGGGTCGGCTCTGGGGAGTGCGGGACACGCGGGCAGGGCAGGGCTGGTCCCAGTTTGCTGTCGCTGCGTGGGAGTGCAGGCAGAGCTCGGATTCAATGGGGTAGGACGTGAGGGGGCTGATGAAAGCGCTGACAGCACACAGACGCTAATGAAGGCATGAACTGTGTGCGAGGGCTTTTTTTAAGGACTGCTTAATGAACTCCACTTTTAGATACATCAAGTAAAATATGTAAAATATTCACTACAGGGGTGAATCTCTGAGAGACCGGGAACAGACACCACTGGGAAAACACAGCTGCACCTGAGCCTGCAAAACTGCTCAAAGGGGCCATCAGACGTCCCGCAGGTGCCTCGCTGGGCTGTGGCAGGCTGACACCACAGAAGAGTTGACACCAGTGGTACATAGCCACAGTGGGGGAATCATCTCACTTCAGTGTCTCATTTTGCCAGTCTAATAATGGAACTAATCATATTTACCCACCTTACAAAAGAGCAGTGAAACGTAAGGGGGTGCTTTGAATTCTTGGACAATGCGCCCTTTAGAATTACAAAATTGTAACAGACTCCTTCTCAAAGATCCTACAGTGTTTTATCTTACTGCAACTGCCATGGTAACTCGCTGCCCTGAAAACCTTTGATAAAACCTCGGTTGTCTGTTGCACATCTGCTTCCAAAGCAGTGGTAACCCTGAGTGGCCACTGCTGTGATCAGAGACCCTGCTTACGTGATGCTTTTTGATGAATGCCCTGCCAGGGCTCTGGCCAGCCCTTCTGTGGCCATTCCAGAACTGCAGATAGATTCACATCCCCAAAACACAGCTGATGAACCAATGTGACTCCAGGGCTGATGGGCAAATGAAACTGAAGAGATGCCAACAGGAAAGTGCAAAACTGCCCTCAAGTCAAGTATCATACTTAGGGATTGTTAGTTCTTTTCCCTAAGCAGGAAAAATTTGCCAAGGCGTTGCCACAGAACAATATCATGAGTCTGCACTCCTCTTTCCAGGTGTTGGATACCTCATGGAAAACACTGTCCTGCCTTTTAAACTTTTTGATACTCATTTTTCAGACTTTAAACCAGTACGTGCCAACATCTTCATGGGCTTACACCTTTGTAGGAAAATAATGATAAAATGGCAGAAACAGAAAACCTGACCCTTCGTGTACAACTCGTGCAACTATCGGTTCAGTCTTTATTCCTCACACAAAGGTGGCAAAAGTACAAGTGAAACGTATTTCATCAAGTTCAAATGAAACTTACTTCATCTTTGTTCTAGAGCAAGAAAGGTAACCTCCAAGTCTGTAAACTGTGGGTTTTTTTGAGTGATAACTTTTCCTGTAGCACAAGCCTACGGGGTCAGACCCTTCAAAAGGGCTGAAAATAAAGATTGCTACACTTGCCTAAAATTCACTAGAGAAAGGGATGGAACTTGATGAGGGAAAAGCTGATCCCACTCTGGCTAAAGAGTGGCCATCAGACAGACCATCAGATGCTGCCCTGAGAGCTGAGCAGCCTCTGTGGGACGGGACACGAGCGCCGTGGCAGGGGTGAGGGCAGACCTGGCAGGGTGGTGAGATGCCCTCGGCAGCCATAACCTGCCCAAACCCTCCCGTCTGAGCACGCTGGGACGGGAGGGGCAGTGCTGGTGACAGAGGGGACACTTTGCCCGGGGTTACATCAACACGTGAGGGCAGGAGGGCTCCACACAGAAAATGAGTTTTCTTCTCACATCAAAGCTGCTGCTTCTGTCCACTGAAACGCACTTTGAGATAAACTAGCAGAAAGCTCCATTTAAGATAAAGCCAGTAAAGTTTGTTTCAAGTGCTCAAGTTGCTAAATCTTGTTTCACGTGCAGAAACCTGCAAAGGCACCTTGCCCAGTCTCCGGTGCAGCTGGACAGGTCAGCGTGGAGGGGCTCTGGGGGTGGCAGTCAGAGCTGGGCCAGGGCCGTGTCCCCAGCCTCCATCCTGGCCCAGCCATGGAGGGATGCTCGTGGAAACCCTGCTCAGCCGAGCTCGGGGCTGTGGCATCCGGGCCTTGGCCCTCAGCGCCGGGGCTGGCATCCAGCAATAAAAACCCTGGCTGGCTCTGCTGACAACACCTGCTACTGCATCCTGATAAGCTGGGCTACACAAGGACAATTATAAATGTCTCCAAGACATGTTAGAATGCATGTTTTAATTTAATCAGAGAGAACAAAAAAGCACATTAATCACTGCTCTCTTAACAGCAAAGATGTCCAGATATTTGCCAAGATAGCAGCGTTTTTCCCAAACACATCAGGTACAAAAGGACAACAACAACAAAAAATTACAGCCTTACAGGGGTAGGTACAAGGCCAAGCTGCACCTCGTGTTCTGCTGAGCTGCTGCCAGCTCAGACAGCTGGAGAAGGGAGGAGGCTGGCAGGGCTGCTGGAGAGGGAGCTCTGGGACAGACCTGCAGCTCTGTCCACAGCAAAACCACCGAGAGCTCTGACGCCCCTCACACCAACACCTGGCCTCGGGGCACCTCTGCACCCCCTGATTCTTCTGCATGGTAAACTGAAATCTGACAAGAAACACTCCCCAAAATGACAATTGCATGCTGAGGAACCAATCACAGGGCTGATCAAGGAGCTTTCTGATGTGTGATGGAAGGATCAAGGAGCTCTCTGATGTCAGAGTTTAGATATGTCCTTCCCTTACCATTCCCAGAAGCGAAAATAGCTCTCATCGTAACAACTTCTTTATTTTGGATTCTGTGCTCTGCTTGAATCACAGTTGCCCCTTTACAGCACCCACCATTTTTAAATGAGACCCCTTTGGGCTTGTTCTTGACCCTGCTGATGGGGTTTTCAGGGGGACCTGGGGCTGTAGCTGGCTCTTTGCCTCGAGGAGATGCATTTAGGTTGGAAGCTCAGCTGGGTACCCTGTGGAAACATTTTGGAAGGTGCTGGTGCCCAGGGGCAGCCAGGGTGCTGTGTATTAATAACCCCAGAGCGTGAAACTTCTTTCAAGTCTAAAATAAAGAAGGATCAGCTGAGAGACCTAAACATCCCAGAGGCAGCAGAGCTGAAGAGGCACCTTCCCAAAGACAAGGCTGAGCCCCAGTGTTCTAATACCCCGTGCAGAAAGAAGGGAGCACAGCTGTTATTTTTTAAATCCTAAAAAACACCTCTAAAAGTTGCATTGGGCTCAGCTACAGTACAGCAGGAGATGGCTGGACTGACCACATAAGGTAAAACCAGGCACCTCAAAGTCATGCCAAGCTTTATGGTGTAGGTGAGCACGTAGACAGGTTTGAGCTTCCTAACTCTCTGTAGGAAGTTAAACTTCTCAAATTGAGCTCCTTGTGACATGAGGTTTTACTTTCTTCCTACTCTCGTTATTTTTTCCTCTTTTAAATTAATGCTTGCAGCTGAGTTTGGAGGAGCAGGGTAGGGAGTAAAGAGGCACTAGGTAATCATCATTTTCCCTCACTGTCAAAGGATTGTTTTTGTTAATGCAAAACGCAGGCAGTTTATTGACAGAGATAGACTGCAGAGGGATGATTTACTTGCCTCTCATAGGCTAAGAAAGTACACAGAGAAGTTAGATGGATGCACTGGTTTGATCTCAAATGGACAGCAAGTCGTGATGACACGTTCAGCTGAGAGGCTCAACCGCATCGACAGCTGAGAAGGTTTGGCAGTGAGAGATAAGTGATAATGATCTCCATCAGGCATTCCCACCGCCCCTTTTTACTCAGATCACAAGAGGCTCTTTCCTTTTCCCTTCTTACTCCGGGCTGTGCTTCTCGTGGGGAGAGGAGAGCCGGGAGGGGAGGGGCTGAGCAGTGCCACACAGAGGGACAGAAGTGCTGATGGCAGAGGAAGGAGCCAGGGGCTGGGCTTTGATGGGAACACTCAGGTGCCATCCCTGAACTGCGGCCTGGGAGAAGCCCAGCTGAAGGCAGTGAGACTGCTCATGTGAGAAATGATGAGGAGGATTAGGTGGAGCTGGAACACACTGATAGCATTGCTGAAGCCTCTTCCCGGCCCTTGTAGTTGGGCATCTCTTGCTTGGGTGATTTAACAGAATTACTGGAAATGTAAATTCCAACAGGCACGAGGCCACCCTGTGTCTCCTTCAGGTTGGCTGCAGAAATCTAAAGTGGTTTTTGTTTTTCTGACCATCCTCACATATCCCTGAGAAATTAAGAACAATTTCCCTAGGAGTTGGTTTAGAGACACTGCTGAACACCCACCCAGCAGGAGTGACGCAGTTGTGCTGTGGAACGTGTTAGCACTACCCAAGCTCATCTGACAGGAACTAGGAAACATCTTTTTCTTCTGAAGCCACAAGGGAATTAAAAGAGGGAAAGCACACAGTACAGAAAAAAATGCAGAAAGTACAAAATCAATTCATCTGTGGGATTTGGCAATTCAAATTAACCTCAGCTTATTAGCACATGGCTATTCATTAATTTTCTTTTTTTACTCTTTAGGTTGGCAAATGAATGATTACTGCTTAGTCATATTGGAACAAGTAAGCTACCATAGTTTCCATTCCACTTCCTCCAAAAGTCTGAGGAAAAACAGTAAACACAAGCAAGTGAGGAACTCTCTGGAAACACCACCACAGGAAAAGCCTGGTGAATGCTTTTGCCTATTTCTTTTCTGGAATCACACGTTTCAGGAGGTTGCCAAAATGGGTCTTTATTGGAACAACCTCCGTCAAAAGTGCAGGCACCACATGACGGTGTGTGCTCAGAGGCTGCTTTTGTGTGTCCCTGCAGGGACTGCATTTCTGTGGCCCAGATGTGCCATTCCTCACCTGCTGAACCCCCGAGATCGTTCCTCGGCCGTCCCCATGTGAGCACCTGGATCACCCTTCCCTCGTGTGAGCTGGTGATACCCCAGGGGAGGGTGGACAGAGAAGGGCTGTGGAAGAGACCATTTCTTGGTCAGGAAGCAGCTGAAATGGCCCTGCAGCTCTCGGCTCTCTTTGGCCTTTGTTCCTGTGACAAGTGAAGCTGGTAGCTCATGACAAATATCCCTGCCCTAAGATGAATATCAGATTACTGGAGAGTACCGAGCAGCACTTGATCATTTATTGAAGAGCCTTGTAAAATGAATAGAAACTCACATCCAGAAGCTTTTGCAAGTCTTATCCGTGTGTCTGAAGGCTGTGCAGGGCTTTGCCAGCTACTGGCTCCTGTCAGTGATGTGCTGGCACACCTTGACACGGTCTCCAGAGAAGGCAACTGGGTTCCAGGTCTGTAACTAGACTTCCTAACTTGCCAATTAAATCTGGAGGCTTGAATTAAAATGTAATTACTGAGTATCAGGAACAGTGGGGGAATGGTCTTAGCAGTATTTACTCATTATTCTTATTACAAATAATAAGAATATTATATTAAGTCTTTATTTATAGGACAAGGGGTAACTGTCTTTAAACTGAGAGAGGGCAGGTTTAGATTAAGTATTAGGAGGAAATTCTTCCTTCTGAGGGTGGGCAGGCCCTGGCACAGGGTGCCCAGAGCAGCTGTGGCTGCCCCTGGATCTCTGGCAGTGCCCAAAGCCAGGCTGGATGGGATTGGAGCAACCTGGGACAGTGGGAGGTGTCCCTGCCATGGCAGGGGGATGGAACAAGGTAAGTTTTAAGGTCCCTGCCAACCCAAAGCATTTTATGCTGATTCTGTAATTTTAGAGGAAGACTTTATTGCTGTCTGAAACCAGATCAGTGGGGAAGGGAAGGAAACAAAGCAGGTCTTCTGCAAAACTGGGGACAAGCAACGAGTAGGACCGTGAGCCTGTACTCTGCTGGCTACAACTGAGCCATTTCTTAAATACCTAAGTGTTTCTAAAATTACAGGTGATTACCTGCGAGGCAATGAAAGCTGTCACTGTTGACATCAACTCTCCTCCTGAGCGAGTGGCGAAGCTCTGCTCCCGCTGCCGTTCGATCTGCAGGCACATCCTGGGGCCAGCCCTGCCTCCCGTCTCTAGGCACGGCTCAGGAGGGTTCCCAACCCAGCCCAGGAGAGCAGGGAGAGCCCTGTGCTTGCAGAGGCTCCCAGCAGCAGCGCGGGCGTTGACAGCCACGGAACAGCAGCAGCTGCGCTTGCAGCAGCCCAGCGAGGGACCGGCCGGGGATGTCACGGAGCATCAGGGCTGTCAGCAGCCTCCTGCCAGCACCTTTCCCTTCAAACCCCTGCCTTGCCCTCCCCGTGCTTTAAGCATATGCCTGCACATTGCAAAGAATAAAGAGGTGGGAAGATGTGCTTTCTTTTCCTTTTACACCACAGGTGAAGCTGTGCATCCGCAATCCTACAGACTTTACTGGGTCAGCCAAAACACTTCTGGTATATCCACGCTGGTGCTCTCAGAAGGATTACACTGGTAGTCTCCAAAACATGGGTCACCCGGATGGGAACTCCCCTGAGCAGAGGAACGCTCTAGCTGCTCTGTTCAGTTAGCCTGCAATGGTGGATTTAAGAACAGAGGCTGCAGCTTTCTCTGGGCTTTTCTCTTGGATTATTCCAAGGTTAATACCTAGGCACTGATAATGAGCAGGCTGAGCACTGCAGCTGCAGGAGAGATGGGAAGGGAAAGGTCAGATGCTTGCTCCCATAGCAAAAGCATTCGTCATGTGTGAAGCAGAATCTAGAGATAGAAAGATGCTGCCTTCAAAATTCCTTAATTTCTTTGAGGAGTTCATTACTCAGGCCCTGTTTCCTGCTTCAGCAGGAGCTCATCAATACAGGGGATTTTTGTTCTCTTTGCTTTCTGCTCCAGACTCTCCTCACTGCACACCTTTCAAAGATATTAAAAATCTCCCGTTCCATTCTTTAACTGGCAGGTCATCATCACCCTCCTCTCACATCACCTGATCCAGTCAGCTTGAAAACTGCTTGCTTCTCTTGTGTGCATCATCTCCCAAACCTGTCTGAACTCTCTTTTGAGGACTTAAGTGCCTGCCAGAGACCTTCAAGAGCAGCAGACACGAGCTCTCCACCCCCGAGGCAGGCGGCCTTTGGCCCTGGCAGCACCCCTGGCACAAGGGTCAGTTTCTCGATGAGGAGCTGCACCAACCCCACTGGGTTCTGTGGAGTCACCCTTCTCCATCCCAAACCTGGAACATGTCAGGAGAGGGAACAGGGAGGAACCACGTCAGTTTGGGGCTGGGGTACGGGGTGCACGAGGAAAGGCTGGAAAAACTGAGTGTGGCCAATGTTAAAAAGAGAAGGGAGAGGATCCGACTGCTGTTCAGCTGCTCCCTGGCAGAGTGCAGGGAACACAGAGCTGGGCCCTTGGACGTGATGAGGTGACAGGATGAGAGGCAGAGACTAGAGCTGTGATAAAAAAATTCAGAGCAGATGCTAGGAGAAGGAAATTACCCGTCCAACACTGGAACGGGTGCCCAGCAAGGCTGTGAAATTTCCATCCAAGAGATCTTCAGAGCTGGGCTGACAGGGTGCTGAAGAACCCGAGTGAGCTGTCCCACCTTTGGCATTCACTTCTCCTGGAGCCTGCTGCTGCTTTGTCAGAGCAGTCAGTGCATTCAGGCCCTGGTGGCAAGGCCGGGTGCACAGCCCAGGTGCCCCATCCCAGCCCCAGCATCTCACCATCACATTAACCAGATCCGTTTCCTTGATGTAAAGCCTCCCACAGAAAGTGCCCTGTCAGCAGCGAGAGGCTGCAGAGCCTTTCAGAACTCTTTCTGCAGGGGTGCCATGATTATGATCATAAGTTTGTAATAATGATAATGGAGCTAACCACAATTCCATTTCCAATTGAGGTAAGCTATGGATTTGTATAAAATACGTATCAAATTATTTCTAGATTTTTTAAGTTCGGAGCCGACAGGAGTTTTTTATTATAATGATTTTGTATTGACAGAGCAACGACTCTGAGCTAAGCTGTTAGGACTATGTATTTCCCCCATGGCCTCCAAAAGCACTGTAAATTGAAATGTACATTAAAAACAGTCAATCTTTGTTTGCTGGCAACATTGAAGGAGAATTGACTGTGTTTTTATTAAAAAAGCTCATACCTTATAGTGACTGGACTACAGTGAGAAGGGGTATTAAAGTCCTCATTAAAGATAAAAAATATAAATCCTCTGTTTGACTAAATCCGTAGAAGCATCATTGTGTTCAACAGAAGTTAAAGATGCTCGTTAATGTCTTCTCAAAACCGGTGACCTGCTGCAAAGCACTGACTGGAGCAGCGACTGGTGCTTTGCCTCCTCTGGCCCAACCCATGAATGTGTTGGATGCAGCTGCTCCAGCAAGCAAACGGGACATTCTGCTCTGTCCTGGTTCCTGGGCAGTCAGAGAGCACAGTTTGGGTGGGATGGACCTCCAAAGGTCATCCAGGGACACCTTTCACCAGAGCAGCTCCTCACAGCCCCTCCAGCCTGACCCTGGGTGTTCCCAGGGATGTGGCACCACCATCTCTCTGGAAAGGCAGTGCTTCACCATCCTCATGGCAAAAAACTTCTTCCCTTTGTCCAGTCTGAACCCACCCTCGTTCAGTTTAAATCCATCAGCCCTGTCTCACTGCCACAGGCCCTGGTACCCGGATTGTCCCCACCTCTGCTCAAGCTCCCTTGTTCAAACACTGCAGTACAAAACCAGGTTCATGGACACCCTGCACATTCAGTCCTGACCTGGTGGTAAACAGAGCAGGGAAAAGCTGGGATTGGTAATGAAAAAAATCCCCCTGGACCTTAAAAACTTCACTCAGGTAAAGCAAAAAAATAGTGTCAAAAACTAGAAATGATGAATGGCAGCACTCGGCCAGGCCCTGAGGCTGTCTCTCCTGCAAACAAAGTCAGCCGTGCAGAAGTGATAGGTGCTAATTAATAAATAGTGCTGGTTTTCCTTTGCCAATTACTTATTGATACACCCGATACTCTCTTTGATAAGCCACTCTAAATTGGTAATGGCTTTTATCACAGCTGCGAGCAAGCAGAATCAAGCATCCAGTGCCTTCCCTTTTAAGTTGTTTATCTTCTGCTGTTACAGAATTCTCTGCAGAGTTTGTTTGGAATTACAATGAATTAAACACCTTATTTTTAAATTATTATTATTTGTATTGTAGTAACGCCTAGAAATCCCACTGTGGACGAGGGCTTTGCTGCTGTGTGAAAGCAGCTCTGAGCACAGGAAAAGCTGTGTCCCAGAGAGCTTACCCCTGAGCCTTGTGATTGATTGCTTATTCGTACTCCTTCCAAATGTTATCTCTGAGCGAGTGTTTTCTGCAATTTATGTCATATTCCATCTCCTGCCTTGGTTTGTGTCTGTATTGGGGGATGCAGCTCGCACGAGGCAGCTGCAAACACAAAGCTGGATTGCACAGGGCAGCAGACAGCCCCCACTGAGTACTGAGCTCTGCGCTCTGGAGAATGAAACCAAATTCAGAGCAGAAGAATGGAAGACTTTTAACCATGCCATGGAAGTTCGTGAGGAAGAGACCACAGGAAAAAAAAAAAGGTGAGGGGGACAAGATCCTCAACGGGTAGGTTGGCATTGATTTGGGAAACTCAAACACAGTCACTTAATGTGATCATTTCACTTTGTTTCCTTCAGGGAGAAGCCCAAAGCTGAAACCCAACGCAGTAAACAGAGCAGATTGCTGGCCTTGGAGCACTGAGCCTCCAGAGCAGGGCTTGAAGGCGTTCACCCTCCAACACACACAGCTCCTCCAAGAACTAAAGACATAATGAATGCCCTCACAACCTATTAGCAGGCTTTATATTCTGAACAAGAGAACCCCGGGGCCCAGCCCTGAAAGGTCAGGAAATTTTTTCAGCTCAAACTAGACCTAATCAAGGTTTTCCCAAAAGCAAATGCAGGAAAATACTGATTTGTAAGGGGAAAAATTTAAAGAGCATAATTCTCCCATTCTTTAGAGTCTCGGAGCAGAGTTGCAAATGACATGGGATTCTGGAGAGGAAAAAAATTGATATTTGGTCTGGAAAAAGACAGAGGGACTTGTTTCTGCAAGAGGGGTGCAGTGATGGAGCCAACACCCTCCAAGCTGTGCTTCAGTCATGCAGCAAGGTTTGAACAAATCCTGATTCGTGTTCTCTGCCTCCAGTGGCCGTGGGGGCTCTCTGTCAGTCCAGCCTGCTTGACCCTCGCTTTTGTTATTCTCAGCAAATTTCTACGTTAATCTCGAAGAAAGAACCTTTTCTTTGTTACAAACGGAGAGGGTTTATTTTCTTTTTCTTCGACTGCAGATACACTCTCACACCCGAACTGTCCTCTCACACGTGCACTTTCTCAAGAACACAGAACACCTTTTCAGACACCTCCTAAATTGTCACTGGTGATATTACCCACAGCTCTTGTTAATGACAAAGAATTAAGTTGGGCTTACAGTACCAAACAGGGCAAGCTGGAAAGTTTGATGGTTTATGGAAGAAAATAGATCAAATGACAAAACCGAGTTTACCACACATATTTTGACCTTCTCTCCCCTTTTTCTGATATTCCAAAACATCCCACAAGGACTATTAGCTGCAAAAGAAAAGTATTTGCTAATGATACAGCTTAAAAGCAAAATCTAAACGTACAGCTGTCTGCCTCAAAAATGCCCTCCTACAGTTCATTTATGGGTTTTCAAAGTGAAGGATTTTAGAAATGTAAAGAATAACTGACACTTTTTATATCCATAATGCATTCCTCCCTAGGCACATTCACAGCCTATATAGTCGGTGGTATTTAAAAAAATATCCAGAGATATAAGCCCAGTGACTTAAATACAAAATCACTTTCTGAGGCTAATGTAGTTTTATCAGTGGCGAGGATCCTGCGCTGTCTCTTGGACTGTGACCTCTGCTTCCCTTGTATTAATCTGTGTGTTGGCCAGCCCTGCTTATCAGGAGTTTGGTATTTGAGGTGAAGTTCTTTTTCAGACTCTTTCCACTGCACCATTTGTCTTCACAGCACAGATTCTCTTTTCTCTCCACTATTGCACTGACATCTTTCTTGACTTCGTGTTCTTCTATCCACCCCCCAGGCTATGGCTGCCTGCTTATTTATGCTGTCGGCTTAATTTCCTGATTGATATTCTCACATTCCCCCTGCTACTTACTTATTTACATCCTCTGCTTGTTTCCAAGTCCTGCTCCTTTAAGATCGCAGTGCTATTTTATTTATGGAAGAGAATCACTGTTTTCCACAGCATGTTCTTTATGCTGCTGCCACGACCTTCTACAGTACCAGTTAATCATCCCAAATATTGCCACGCTCCAAGTGCCGTGGTTTTCAATCCTCTGAGCCTCTCTGGTGGAATTCTCTTCCTAGGGACACCTCACCAGCTGAAGCAGTGCATCTTTTTTATGATATTCATTATTTAGCACCTAAACAGCACTACATTCTCTAGGTAAATAGAAGGGAAGCTACTTACGCTACATTACTCATGACCTGTGACTCTGATTTACCCTTCTCCAGGGTAAAACAGCAACAGTTCCCTCAGTCAAGGGTTTGCCCCTGGGTGAAACAGCCTGGCAAAGAGCAAAGTACCACAGGAGCTTGTGTGGGGGCCTGGTGGCAAAGATACAGCGTCCTGTAAGGGCAGAGAGAAGGGCTGCTCTCATCTACAAAGCAAATGTTTTGGGAGATCTGAGAACACTGCGGGTAAAATGCTCAGGAAAGGCCAGAGAACTGGTCAGTAGTGTCACCATTTACTGGGCTTTTGGTTGCTGAAGGATGAATTGGGGTGTGAGTATCAGGGCAGGAATCTTTGATGTGAAAGAAAGGGTGAGAGAAAGTGAGCCTTCCCCTAGCCAGCAACTCAGAGACAGTTTCACCTTGACTGAGGAGCCAGAAATCATCCTACCCGAAGTGCACTGCTCCCTCAGCTACTGCCAGAATATTTCCATTGCTCCAGCCAAAGGTTTGTCATGAGAAAGGCTGCACTAAGATTTCTTTGTACATAACAAAATGTTCTGTGGGCTTCTCCTGATGAATGCTGCTGGTTTCTGTTGAAGTGATGACCTTGCACCTCCCAGGCAGCACGGAGGGGACAAAGAGCTCAGCTCTGGTGCTCAAGCTCACCCTGCTGCTTCTGGGACGTGTCCTTGGGCGCAGTACTGGGCTAACAGGGTGGAGAAAAGAGAAAGAGCACAGCAGGTGAGAACAAACTGGGAATGTGACTGTTTAGGTGAAGTCCCAAATGAACGAATATGAATGCCATATATCCCCCACAGATTATTTTTAGAACTGTCAAAGCCAGCACACTTAGAGTCATGCCTGAGTGGTATCTGGTCCTGGTTGTATCCAAAGTTCTCCTCAACATGCTGGAGATGCAGTCTGGGGTCCAATGTGATATTTAAAAAGTATGAGTAGAGTGCTTTGAGATGGACACACTGAGCTGAGGGAGGGGAGCCTGCCTTTCCCTTGCAGACATAAATGGGGAATGCTCTGACAACCCAGGATGCAGTTAGTTGGTAAAACAGGCTAATTTGTGGCCTTATTTAACTGCCTTGCTTAATTTGTTGGCTGCTAAGAAGTTAAGAGTGTTTGTTTTGCTCTGGGGTGAAGAGCAGAGTCCAAGTCCGTCCTGTGTTTGTACTGTGCAGCAGGGGAAGCAAGGAGCAGAAGCTATTCATTTAACAAGTGGCACAGTGATGCCACAGGGGGAAAAAATAGATGCAGCTGTGCCTGCAGCATTACTTAATCTTTCTCCTTCCATTTCCTTCCATGAAGATTGAGCCCCAGCCAGCAGAGAAGGAGCTGCCGGTGGTTATGCAGAATGTAATGCCCAAGTCCAGCCTGGAGCTGGGAGATACGTGTTTGGTTTTCTGCACAGTGCCTTCTGTATTTAAAGGTTCACAGAGCTGTCCTCGCCGAGTGCCCCAGGACTGTGCCCCAGTGCTGGCACGAGCTGGGCAGTGCCGAGGAGGAGCTGGGTTTGAGGCAAGGAGCAGCCAGCAGGGCAGCACTGGGCAGCGCTGGGCAGCACTGGGTGGCACTGGGCGGCACTGGGCAGCACTGGGCAGCACTGGGCAGCCCTGGGTAGCACTGGGCGGCACTGGGCGGCACTGGGCAGCACTGGGCAGCCCTGGGCAGCACTGGGCCAGCAGCAGCAGCAGGGACAGCGCTGCCCTCGCTGCCCTGCTCTCCCCGTGCCCGGCAGCCTCGGCTGGAGCCACCCTCGGAGCCCTGCTCCTCCTCCGTGCCACCACGGCGAGCTCTGCCCCCAGCCCCGGCAGGACCCCGCTGCCCTCAGCGCTGGACGGCCCCGCCGGGGGACACCCCGCTACTGCAGACAGTTTAATCACACAGACATCACCACAACAGAAGGCATAAATACCCGGGTTTAATTCTCGGTTATATAAAGGCACATCCAAATATAAATCACAATGGAAACTTCAAAGAGAACTAAATTGCCTGATCCGGTGAATCGGATCCAAAGCAGCCTACCATCGAGCTGTAGGAACACAGCCCACAAGACATTAATTAATACAGAAGCAGAAGGGAAGACTGATGCCAGATTTAAATAGGTGTATTTCGAATCACAATCTGGTCCAAAGCATCTTGAGTTATATTCCTGAATTACACGATTAGTGGTGGGTGGTAGGGAGTGTCCTGCCCAACTGGAAGATTGTCCCTGTCGTTTTGGCTACATCAAACCTCAGAGCACTGAGATTTCAGTGGCCTGGTTTTACTCATTTACCCATGACCTCATCCTCTCACACAGAACAGAAAACTTGGTTCTTCCATTCTTTGATGTAAAACAAAAATGATGAAAATTGACAGAAAAATTCAACTATCAAGAGCCTGACAGAACATGCAAAAAGAAGAGAAACAGAGATTAATGGATGCCAGCACCATGTATCCATTTTATATCCTCTTTGGAGAGGGACAGTGGAGATACCATGGCTGTGGCTGCCCCTGGATGTGTCCAAGGCCAGGCTGGAATGGGGCTTGGAGCACCCTGGGACAGGGGAAGGTGTCCCTGCCCACTGCAGAGCATTTGGAACGAGATAATCTCCTTTCCAACCCAAACCATTCCAAGGTTCTAAAATTTACTTAAGAAAGGGCTGTTTTAGCTCCTCCGAGCGGCAGCGCTTGGTTCACACCTCACCTTTGATTCTTGCAGCTGTATCTTCTGCCACGGAGACGCTCCCAGAGGACCCTCCCTGAGCAGGACCAGCGTGCTGCTCTGCACCTCAGCACATCCTCCCGTGCTTGCACATCTGCAAAGCAGCCAGGATGTGACAACGCCAGAGCTGAGCCTGGCCCAGGCCTGGGGATGACACGTCCTGCTCATCCAAGGAGATGTCTGCTAAACCTCCTGCTGTCTGCCCTGAGGGGAGAGCAGGGTGTGCAGCACCGAGACCTCCAGGAAACCCTCGAGGCTGCTCCGGCACGGCTGTGCACACACACAGGGAAATTCCGTGGCAGTAACAGCCTGGCTTAAGTCCTGACTTAAGTGGAGTGAGGATGAACGTGTGGGCGTAAGGGCAATACATTCCCGAGGCTTAAATGATATATAAAAGAAAACCTGGCTTGGAAAGAAAACAAGCAGTTGGTGTAGCCAGATGCTTATTAAAAGCTTCTGCATTACCTCTTGACCATGCTATTTTTAAGATCTCACCCTACAAAGCACCGGTACCTTCTCAAAGGTAATGAATGTTCGTACCTGACAGCAAAGCTGGACAAAGGGAGCGCTCGGTGACTCTCACAATAAAACTCACAGAGAGGATGGAGGAATTAGAAAAGCAAAGCCTCAGGCTTGGATGATCAGAAAATCCTGAAGGAGTTCAGATGCTTTTCTGAACCTGCTCTGCCTAGAAATCACAAAGGATCTGCTTCTCTCATGTGAATCACAATACTGTTCTGGTTTCAGCTGGAAACGACACCATATTTCAGCAGATTTTTCTGCTTTCAGCCTAAAAGCAAAAATTGCAAGAGTACAATAAACATTCTGTTAAGTCTGACCAAACTTCTAGCCTCAGAAAAAATACTTATCCTTGCTTTATTAGACCCAATTTGGATCACCCATCTGTTGTCTGAGGGAGTTTGAAAGCTCATGGGTGGAATAAAAAAACCCTTTCCATCTTCTTAACTATTCCACTGGCATTTGCTTACGAGTTTGCTGCCAACCAAGAAGTGTCTGAAGGGGACAGCACCTGAAGCTTTTTGGAACTGGCTTAGTTCAAGCTCGATGTAACAAGCAAGTGACAAGTGTATTGTGTATTGTCACGGGCATCTTTCCTCATAAAGCAAGAAAGGCATGTATAGATCTGGAGTTATTTTCCCCACTCCTCTTTATTACTTTTCCTTTGTTCTCTTGCTTATCTATTCCTTTTTAATGCAGAAGATAATACAATTCCTATTCTCCTGGCTTGTGATGTTCAATGCATTTTGACATGTGATGCTGGTTGATGAAATTGGAGGAGAAAAGCTGCATGATGATTTAAAGTGTTATTTTCATGATTGTGCCACTCTTGAGCATGGCACAAAGGCAAACATGACACATGAGTCTCCCGAAGAAAATAATCAGGATGACAGAACGTTAAATTAAAAATTAGACTGTCCTGGTTAAACCAGGATGTCTGGACATCTAACCTTATAGGATTATATCTAACATCCTTTTACCAGCGACAGTTAATGCTTGAAGGGATTTTATTCTCATGTAATCCCTGCATTGCTTTCAAATCTGCTTGTTTGGGGAGATATAATTAAAACTTATTATTCCTCCTTTCTCTGCCAACCAACTGTCAGAGAGCAGGAACAGAGAAAACAAGATTTCTTTACCAGTGAAAACCCTTGTTATTTTATAACTAAACCCTTATATTTCTATTTAATTTAAAATCAAAGGATCAGCACAGCCTTTTTCACTGGGAAAATGTAGTGGACATGTATCAAATTTTCTTTAAAGAATAATAAAATAAAATGTTGACAAAACATTGGAGAAATAGAGTTTCAATAGAGAAACAATCTCTTTCTCATCCTCCTTTCTTTTTGTTCTGCATCTTAGCATGGATCAGCTGACTTTTGCACATGATGCAGTAAAATGACCAGACAATCACCATTTTTCCATACCATTCTACCTGTCTCGTCTATTTAGTGGAAAAGAATAAAAAACCCCATTTTATGTAGGATACACACATTGCTGGATAAAAGTGGAAATCCCACATGAAATTTTGGAGGAACTCTCTAACGCACACACAGTACACATGAACAGCATTGTTCTGTTTAGATCCCTGAAGGAGTTTCAGAGATTTGACAACCTTAAACCCGGGGATTCGGGACTTTTTCATTGCTGATACACTCTCTCATGTCAGTTCAGGTTGATCTTACCAGCATAAATCCACGATATGAAGGATGACATCTCTGTGCTTCAGAGAGGACAGAGAAACCTGCGAGGAAAGCTCTACTCACCACATGGCCAGAAGACATTAAAGCTTTTCTTTTATGTTTTGGGCATTTCAATAAACTTACAATGGCAAAACTCAGCGTGGAGTAAAGAGGAGCTGGAAAATCCCTGGTGTCTATTAGCAGCATTAGAGCAAAGACACTTTTATTTCTCCTCTCTACAGACATTTGTCTCCTCGGCAGTGAAGCAAACAAATTTCTCCCTCTCTTCCAGTCCCCTCCTGACCACCCTTCCCTGCTCCACACACACGGGCTCTTCTTCCACGCCGTATGCAGAAGCAGGCTCAGCCCTACGCCCTGCTCCTGCCCTGGCACAGCAGTGCCCAAACTCTGCCACCCCGTGGCCCCAGGTGCTGCTTTTGGCTGCCCTGGTGAGGGGCCGCAGGAGACGTGGCTTTACCGAGCTGTGACACATTTCCCCCTTCCCAGGACTGGCAGGCTCTGCCCGAAGCTGGGCTGTGGCGTTTCCTGGATCCCCCCATGGCCCATGGAGGGCTCACAGCTCTGCTGTCGGTGTGACACTGCTTTGGCCATCCCTGGGGACAGGCACCCTGCCAGCAGCCCCTGCCCGCAGCCCTGGCCCTTCCTCAGCCCCCAGCACCCCTCGGTGCCTCACAGCTGCCTGCAAAAAGGAACACGACCTTCCTGGAAGGAAACGAGAGCGGTGCCCAGTGCTGAGAGACACGTCCAGCGTGGGCACAGCCGTGCCACCGTGCCCAGCCGGATCCCAGCCGGATCCCAGCCACGGCAGCTCCCACCCCACAGCTGGGCACCGGGGCGGCCTCGCTGCCCTCGGAGAGGGAGCTGCAGCCCGCCCGGAATCCCTGCTTGGCAGCTTCCAAAGGACAGGCCAGCCAATTACTCCTGTAGGAAGAGAGCCACAGTAGCAAACAACCCCATTAAGTTTGGTGCTCAGCTCCTCGCGAAGCTGGGAACGAGGGTGATTCCATAAAGAAAGGGGGTGGTGGGAGGGCACTGCCAGGCTCTCCAGGGCAGCGGTCAGCGCTGCCCGGGGCTCCTCGGGGCTGGCGGGTGAGAGGGAGGTGCAGGCTCGCCGATGCCACCCCGTGCTCCCTGGCACTGCTCCCTGGCACGCTCGGTGGCAGTGCCACGTCCCTCTCACCGCTGACACCAGCGCTCCCCAACGAGGGCCGGGCAGGGCAGCCGAGGCACCACAGCTCCGCGCTTGCTTCGGATGAGATTTTCTGAACAGCAAAAGAATAAAAATACCCGAGCCAATCTTCCCTGCGGAAGTGTGGGTGTGATTATCTCACGGTGTGGATGGCTCAGCTCAGCCCCATGATAATTGATGGGGCTGTACTCATTTAATACCAGCTCGGGTCTGATGCATAAACATCCAGCATTCCCTTTAGCACTCAAAATTAAACAGGATTCTGGGCTTTTGGAAAGCTGGGACTGAATTCACGGAATACTTCATTTTTTTTTTAAAGGACGCTATTGATTATGTAAGTAAAGAAATTCCAGAAGAGGTAAACTTCCTGACAGCTGTTCCTTAAAAAAAGGAAAACAAGTAGGTTTTATTTACATGGGAGATCCTCTAACCAGCAATTCTCAGTCACCCAGAGGTGGCTGATTGAAATATTGATTAAGGTCTATTTCCTGCATTACGCTCCAGTGGCAGCTTTGCTGCAGCTCATTTTTACATGCTAAAGCAATGCATTGTTTGGGAAAAAATGCAGTAACTAGATCAAGTTTTAAAGTAATTTTAAGGCTGAACTAAATTCAGCCTGACTTTTCAGGCAATATAAACATAAGCAATACAGGTCTTAGTCTTGAGGTGTAGAGTTTCTGTCTACAAAGGATGAGGAGATTTGGATAAAGGATGGGAAGCATTTGGCCAAGGCTCTGAGGCAATGGTGGCGTTCTTGGGGTGCTGCTGTGCAGAGCCAGGAGCTGGAGCCGATGATCCTCATGAGTTCCTTCCAGCTCAGGAGATTCTGGGATTCTAAGATGCCTCAGTCTCAATGTGTTAAATAGCTGGCCCAGAGATTAATGCTGCAGCACAGTCTAAGCTATTTATACTGGTGGTGCAGAACTTGGCTCCAGTCCTGGATATGACACATCTCACTCTTCTTCAGTCCTTCCTGTTTCTTGTTCTTCCCTCTTAGATCCCGAAATTCAGTCCTGTGCTCAAATACATCCCTATTCAGAACAGATCATGAATCATAAAATTCCTTTTGACCACTCAGTTTTAGTCTGAATAAAGAGCTTAGCAGCAAACCAAACTTTCTGATATTACTTTTGGATATCTTTAAGGAAAATTCAATCTTCTGCTTCTGGGCTCAACCCAAAACACGAGTGATGAGAGCCAGAAGCAGCTGGCAAAAGTGCTGTAGAGCTTCCTGATGCAGTCAGTCTTCCTTAAAGCAGCTCGAAGTAGCAGCAGCTTTCAAAAAAGTCTAGGCAAGCCTTCAATAATCCAGGAAGTTCATACCCACTTTTCCTAAGCCATGAAACAGGTATTAGACTGTAAAAGCTAGCAACTGAAAAAATACTTCCTTTCATCCCAGAAAAAGCTCTTTGGATGTGGGACTATGAAAAATAATCAGTTTTTAATCAGTTTGTGACTATAAAAATAAGCAAAATTTGGACAAATATTGTATCTACTCACAATTTTTCTACTTGTGTGCAGCAATGAATTCAAGTCATCGCTGAGACAGGGCCAAATTCTACGAACCAAGATCGATGGTGTTAAATAAGTGATTTATATCAGGGCAGAACCTGCCTTGTGGTCTGGATTTGAACCAGGTGATCTATTCAGAAAAAGCTACATCACCTTCCTGGAACCCCTGTTAGCATATCAGTGCTGTGGTACTGATTTCTCCTCACTTGTTATGTCCTTTCACCCTCAGAGTCACTGAGTGCTCACCTTTGCATCACTCCTATTTTTGCTATGTTATTTTATCTACTTTTAAGCAGCAGATACAGATCATATCAACCCTGCTTGAACCCTTCTTATACAAGCATATGTAGTTCTTTTTATTACACAGCACTTTATTAACTTCCTTTATAAATAACCCACTCATTTCAGATACTTTGACATGGCAGTTCCCAGTTGGATTTAGTAGTCTGCAAGAAGCTATGCTATCTTTCCAGAAATGCAAATATATTTTTTCATTCCTATATGCTGATCCAGATCCTAACCTAACACATGATTAAGGTAATGTGAGCATCTTTCAGCAGCGATGTGTTTTTCCAAAATGCTGAGTTAAAACCAGAGCTGGGGAATCTGCAACTTCTGCTGAATCGAGCAAGGAAAAGTCACCTGGCAGCAGCAGAGACGAGGGAGGGTGAAGATCATGGCAACGAAACTCCCAGAGGAACTCAAAGAAGCAGCCAAATGCAGAGGCTGGAATTTGGCCAGCAGATCCAGGTTAATGCTTTTACCCTTGAGAAACTTCGTGGCAAGTGCTCAGCACTGGGGCTTTACAACTCGTGGTGAGGGGCTCGGCTGCCCCGTGACCATGGCTTTGCTTCAGGGCCAGGGTCCAGGGAGCAGAGGAGGACAGGAGCCTGAGCAGCACTGCCAGCTTTTCTGTCAGCCCGCACTCATCCTCAGAGGGTTCCATTCAGGTGTAGTCCAGAATCAAAACATGTAGCCCAAAATAGAGCTTGAGGTCTTCAAAACACCCGAACAGCAATATTTAAATACAAAGTAGAATGGCAGACCAGGCTACGTTTTAGTTTGTCACTGCCATGGGGTTCAAATAATTACCTAAATACAACACTCATTATATATTCAATTAAAACTTGGTAAGCCACACAAGCTTAGAAACACAAACCTATCCCAGTCTACGTTCAACAAAATGAAACCCAGTTAACTAAATGCCATAAGACTCAGTGGGAACACTGGCATATGTATGCAAGTTATTTTAATTAGACTATGCAGGAGAGACACACACAGTCTGCTCCCTTGTGAGCACCCAGATGTAGGCTCGGTACCTACTACACCTGAGTGAGGAGCTCTACCAGACACTAAGGCTTCTCAGGAAAACATTCCAATCACCAGCCTCTGAAAAATAATTTCTTTCTGAATTTCTAATCCAGTGCAGCCTCTCTAGCACTCACCCTGAAATAACTCTTGCAGGCAACTGGTCAATTGCATCTCTCCTACTTGTTTTTATTCAAAGTATCAGCAAACAGTCAGATATTTTGACATCAGCAGGTGGAAGAGCTTCATTACTTTGCAGACCTAAACCTACAGCTTGATTAGCAACATAAACATCAATAAAGGAACAAAAGGCAAGGGACACCTTGTTTAGCTGAGCTCCCATGGAAATGGTTGCCTGAATTTATGTGTACAGATGTACCTGCTCTAAGAGCTCGGCCTTTTTCTCCCATGTTCTTCTCTGGTGCAGTGCCAGGCTCAGTGTAGGGATCGTGCTGAGTCGAATGAGGAGTGTGGGGTGTCTTATCTGCAAAAACACGCTTTCCCACTGCCCCTGCTATTATGAGATTCGTACCAGTCACTGCAAATTTTGCTGACTTGAGTTTTGTGAGAGAGCAATCAGAGGTAAGTAGCAGTGCCGACCAGTAGTTTGAGAAAATTCAAATGAGAGCAGCAGCTCGCTGAGGAAGGAAGATCTGCAGCACTGGGGGAGGCTCTGCATCCTGGCAAAGAACAACCAGTGCAGCCAGGGTGGTTGGTGGGGAGAGGACATCTCGCAACACATCTCAAAACCGCGCAGGGTGAGACCAGCATTTGGTAACTTTACCAGCTGAAAGTCGCATTTCTTTCTAAAACGGGCAGAAGTCAATAAATTCCTATGGATAGAAGTCGTTAATTGATTTTGCTGCCACCTGTGAGCCAAAGTAAGCCGTGAATATAATATTACTTGCTGGCTTCTTCACACTGCTGCGAATATTTCACACAAGAGAACTCCAGACAAATTATTCTAGTCCTGTGTCTTTTTATTGCTGCTAATAGCTTGTTTCAACAAAGAGTCAGACATTCCAAAATTGATGGGAAGAATATTGACATTGGCTTAATAAATCCTTCCAACCAGAAAGAGTTGAACAAAGGGAAATAGGTTACAGTTTTCCTTGTGGACCTGTTCCGTAATTAAGGAGCTTGGGGCAGAATTTTAAGACCGAGAATTCCAAAACATGTGTCAGTTTGTAATTCCTCTGATCATTTCTTCCCTCAGTGTGCCCCTCTACCATCTAAATGCCTTTTAAAGTCTGCCCCTTGAATGTTTCTTTCCTTGGCAATTTGTGCAGATCCTTTTTGATATGCAGGAAGCTTAGATATACCTCATACTGATGGGCTGTAGCAATAAAGCTTTAACCAAGATGAAATCAGAAAATCTGGAAAACCACAGGGTCAAGGTTGCCTGAGCAGCTTGTTCCAAGATTAGTGGTGTGCAAAGTTAAGGTTTTAATACAGCCAGCATTAAATTTCTCAGATATTCAGAACAGAAATGATGTGGCCTTGAATTCAGCCCATCACAGGCAGTTTAGCACCACTTGACTGCCGGAGCCAGGCTGATTTTTATAATGATTGTTAATATCAGCTGAATAATAAGCTCCTATGTGAACATCACGGGCAACCTTGATGAGCACTGATGTGACAAAGTGGTGGTGAAACAGGAGAGGTGTCGGGCAGAGGGGGAAAGGGAGGCTCCCCTCTCCGTGACCTGTGTCACCCCGCCTGGGATCGCTCCACCTGCCCGGCTGTGCAGGGAAAAGGAAAACAGCACTTTGGTAAAAGAGAGAGAGCTTTACCAGGACTTGAGTACCTGGGGCAGAACAGAAGAACGACACGGTGAAAGATGGATAAATGATTCTTAAACTCTTTGTGAGCACTCGACAATGCATCTCGGGGTACAAAGTATTAAAAATTCTTACAGTTTCCACATCTTGTAGATAGAGCTCTGGCTGACAAGGCCCATAAGAAGATCTTTAAAAATATACCTTTGCAAGCAAGTTTCTTTCTATCCAAGGAATTAATGTAAAAAGATACTTTTCTAAGCACCTCCTCCTCTGCCAGCCATCCTGCCCTCTGAAGGACGATCCCATGTTCACGCAGACTGGGATTTACAAAAATCTTAACAAGCACAAAGGATTTTTTCTAAACCCTCCTCTGCTGAAGTGTGTAGAGTTTTGCATGCCTCATTCTCCTGTTATTCTCTCTTCCCCATGATCCCTTTTATCTCCCCCTTGCTCAGCTCTGTAGCTGGTCCCTCTCAGAACTCTGCTCCTCTGTCTGGCCCGTGGCCTCAGCTCAGGGTCAGAGCTCTGCTCACTGATCTCTGATCTCTCTCAATCACGGTGCATCAAGCTCAGGGCCCTTCTGGGAAGGATGAGAGGCTCTCTCACCTGCCTTCCTATCCACCTGGAATGCCATATTCAAAAGGGATAACGGAGATATTTGGGAGAAGAGCTGGAGCCCTCCCACGCAGCAGGACACGGTGCTTATGAATGCTGTCTCACATGGAAGGAGAAACTGCATTTTTACTCCATAACTGGATGGACCTGTCATCACTCCAGCAAATAAATAGTGAGGATAGGTGTGAAAACTGGCTTTCAGTCTGATCTGAAAATAATTTCTGAGCTACAGGAATGGCAGTGTTTTGAGGCTGGCTGCCTGAGGGAAATGTGGCTCTGGCATGTGAGAAGGGGGACGAGGAGAAGCTGCGGTGCTCGGACTGTGCACAAAAGGTCTAAAGATTTGCTTCACTAATTTTCACCTCTCAGTGAAAATTTCCTCTCCAGGGTTTATAGAAAACACAGGTCTATTCCAAATGGCTGTTTGTTCAAGAAGAGTTCTTTGAAGTTTTGGCAAAAGGTGCCTGTGAAAACTGCTGAAAATTGCAGTACCACTGCTTTATAAATGGACTTTTCATAAGCAAATATCAAATTACCATGCTATCTTCATACGAGGCATTGTTCAGTAAATAAAGAGTAGTGATAATTGACACTAAAGCCAGACATTCAAATTCCAGAAGATGAAAAAAATTCCTCATATCGGCCCTTTGATTCCACCCCGATGCAGCTGAACTCTGCCTACAGAGAACTTCTATTTAAAAACCAGCAACAAAACAGCCTGTTCTTGCCTTTGTACTTCTTTCTGCTTTGTGTTAGGGACTTGTACCGACTTTGTGGAGCCACTGCAGTTACTTGTAAATGATGTACGAAATGAACAGCTCCTGTCCTTTCCACGCACCAAGAGAATACTGGCAGCTCTCAGCAGGCCCAAGTTGGCTGCTTGTTTATATTAAATTCGAACCCACCAAGATCCTGAATTTAAAGACAATTCTCACCCATACAATTACCTCTATAGTCACTTCAAAGGAGACACATTGCAGGAGAGCCTTTGCCCCTTGGTCTCCCCTCACCCCCCTTCAGCTTTTAAAGATTTTGTTTTTAAAGGACAGTTTTTGGCATTTAGAGGGTGAAGCTTGAGGCGGGAATTGCCAAAGACTTGGGTGTGGTTCGCTCTGGCACCACAGGTAAGAATTCCCCAAAAGACTGGTCCAACAATCAGAAAAGCCATTGGTGCAGGTGTAAAAACCAGAAAAAGACCCCATGACAGACGTCAGGAGACAAACTCAGCTGTTTTCTCCTCTTAAATTCCACCTCTCTTGGTCCAGCGGAAATCCAAGTTATTTTGAGTAGGTATTCAATGGTCACAGCAATAAAAGACTTGGCTGTGTTACTACAAGGGTCTCTTACTGACAAAGAGCACAGAAATCACCCGGCTCCCCTGTTCTGTAGGAGCACCCCCGATGTGCAGGACCCCGGTTTGGCTGGGTTAGGCTCTGCAGTTGGGAGTTTTTACCAAGGAGATGCACTGAATGCAGCACACAGCGGGCCTTGCTCTCAGCTGCAGGTGAAACCACAGCCTCTGCTGTCACAGCTCTGTCGATTTCAAAGCCTCAGAATTGCATCTTTTCTCCCTGCCATGCCATTTGATTGGGGGAAAAGTCACCACAGCTCTGCTCTCTGCATTTGAGCATCTTTAACACATTGCCAGCCAGCTGCCAAAACGACTCTTAAACATAAAATACTTCACCTCCTCAAAGCTGCCTGTAAAGGGGAATGCAGATTTTTATTTTATTCCCTTCCAGTGCTCAAATAAGCAGCCTGTTCTTTCAGGGACATGGACTGTCCTCCCTGCCTCAGCTGCCTTCCCTAACATGCTGTTCCACTACACAGGCATGTAAATAAATTACCTTATTTTTCCCATGGGAACAACACACTGACATTTAATTCTAACTAATGCTTTAGGGGGTAAAAGATGGGAAGAGCTGGGTCAGAAAAAAGTATTCTCCTGCTGCTTGGAGTGAGAAGCAAGGAAGAGACAGATGGCAGCTTTCCCTTCCTTCTGAAGCAATAGTGTCTTAAGGCTCTTGGATGCTGTGTTCTTAAATCTATAAAGAGGTTCAAAAGTGGCTGTGTGTGAGAGGCTGGCAAGGGTGTACTTGTTTATGGGAAGCATTGCTGCTCTGGATAGGGTAATAAAAGAAAAGGCAAGAAATGTCTGGGGTGTCTGGACTGTAGGTTTGCAATGCTCTGTGCTGACCGGGAACAATTCGATTTCAGTTCAGCAGCTGGATATTAGGAAAAAAAAAAAAAAAGGAAAGAAATATCTCTAGCCAAACAATTCATCTTTTAAAATATCACCCCTGCAAATGCTCCTCCATTATTGCTTTTGATCTCACATCACCTTCCCCTCTGCCTCCCTCGGGGTTTTAGAAAGAAAGCTGAAAGAGCTTCAGCAGACAGTGATCCTTCACCTCCTTCCTGGCTGCTCCACTCCTGCAAGCCTTTCTCCAAAGGGATGTATGGGCAGGCTTGGAAGTCAGACACAAAGGAGAAAATCCATCCATAAAATACTGCACACTCTCATCTCCTCGCTTCTTCCACAGCAGACCAGCTCCCCACAGCAGTGATCATCTTCTGCTGCAGTCTGCCACAGCCTGGACAGGACAAAGCAATTTCTGAGAAATCCTGTTTTTGAGGTTCTGTTTCAAGGTGAGTCACGCTCTGTGTTCTGCGCCGCGGAGCTGTGATGTCTGTCCACAGAAATACCCAGTCGGGCTCGTGACCCAGCCAGTCAGAGACGGCATGGAAACAGTTTTAGTGAGAACACAGAGCACGGAATGATTAAAGGTGTTTGGCAGGAACTCTTTGCACCTTTTTTAACACTCCCTGCATCATTCAGGTCTTCAGTAGTTGGAGTTTGGATCTTATCAAAGCCTTCAGTGACTGAAAGCCTTTGCCAATTCTTGCCTCCTCCAAGTAGCTACAGTGGTCTAGGCACAAGTACAAGGCAAATTAACACCTTAATTAGCTCTACTGCAGCTGCTCTGAGGCGCTTGCTCTGTCTCCCGTGGCCTGTGGAGCTGCTCCAAACCTCCCAGAGGCCACACGGGTGCCCTGCAGAGGTCCGAAGGGCAGGTGGCGTGAAGAGAGCCCTGCCAGCCTCACCCCTCCTGCCCTGCACACGGTGGGGCACCTCAGAAACCAGACCTCACTCGTTGTGCCTTCTTCAGGAAAGGAGAGCGTTCCAGAGCCACATTCAGCCATACAGTCACCAACCCCCCAGGTTTTATAGTGAGAAAAGCAAAAGACAACTTTAATTCACTTACACCGTCCATGGGATGGAAAATGGACTTGGAGCTGCATTGCTGTCTCTCCAGCGTCCTGCAGACACATTAGATTAATTCAAATTATGGAGATAAGGAGGTCAAAGTTTGCTCTGGAGCAGATCTTGTCTGCTAACCGAGTAACAATTGCAGTAGTTTGTTTTTTGTCTGCGGCTGCCAGATCCCAAAGGCTTCACCTTGCAGGGATCTTTGTACCAGGGAGTAAAACTGAGGTACTTCACAATGCACTTGATTGCATCCATACAGAATTGTTTAGTGCAGTCAGACCTGACTCTGCAGGGCTCCCAGGGAAGGAAGACACTTAGAAAACAAGATTTTCTGAGCGAAGATGAAGAAATGACTTTCTGTTTGCAAGAGTGATGCTGCCTTGCTGGGCAAACATCTTGCTGTTTGAGTTTGTGTGCTCGTGTTTACTTAAAGCTGACATGGTTGATCTCTGTGCCAATCACACACAAATATGTACATCAAACTCTATTTGCAGAAAGCAACTTTGCAGTTAATTAAGAAATACAGAAAGATTTAATCTGGATTTATGCTGCCAATTTAGCTAAAATGCAGGGTTATGTTTTTCTATTCTCTACCAGTTCTTGAGTAAGGCATCCCATATTTCAAACTTGTGTTTAGCTTCAGCCATTCACATGCACAATCACTACGGACTTACAATTACACCGGAGGCACGATGCCAGCCTTCCTAGGTGACATTTGGATTTTTTGCCAAGTCATTAACCTTACATCCAATTCATTTTCAATCTACTGTACCTCCTGAAGGCTTAGGATGTTTGTTTGCTCAATCAGTTCTTGTAAATCACAGATTCATCTGAGATTTGGTCATGGTCTTGCCACTGGAATATATGCTAAGCCTAACCACGAGCTCAGGAAGAGCTCGGCCCTGTCAAGCCAAGATCAGGAGTGCCAGGAGAGAGGCTCCAGCTTTATTTACCCTGCTCTGCCTTTCAGGGAACAGAGCCACGCCTGGACTCGCTGGCTGGAAGGTGGTTTGCTATAGGCAGCTCACGCAAGGAATAAACTTCCCTCAGATGTTTTTAAAGTATCATATATAAAACACTAAAGGAAGTGCCGCTCTCTGGCATTCTTGAGAGAGCTGGAACATTGGACGTTATGTATGAAATATTTAAGAAATACAGTTTTGATGTGTTATTTTCCTCGTCTTTTTGCCTGCAAGTGGAGAGGTGGATGGGATTCCCAGAGAGTCTCTTTTATGGACTCTGCTGACAGCTCTGCAGATCCAGTTCTTTTCAAGCCCCGTTGGTTCTCTATCTAAAGAAAACACAACACAAAACAAAACAGGTACATGTCCAAACTTTACAAAGGAAAAGAAAAGAAACTTTTTTATGAAGTTTGTTTTAAACCATTTCATTTTTATGCGGTTTCATTAACTCTGGGTGCCCTGAAGCACTGGATACATGTAGAAAACAAAACCCAGGGACTTCTGCCCTCATACCAGTCGTGTTCCTTGCCCCCAACATTAGGCATGGCAATCTCACAGAGCTGGCCGCCAGTAGGCTTGGATGTCTTTAAGGCAATACATGATGGATAAAGCAATACAGAAAGACTTCTAAAAATCTATACTCCATTCCTTTCATTTGGACCCATAAATCTCTAGTGGCTGGGAAGTGCAAGACTTCATGGTTAAACCCCAAATATCTAATGGTTCAGTGTCCTTTCTTTCTGATGTACTCACAGAATGGCCTGGGTTGGAAGAGACCTTAAAGCCCATCCAGTGCCACCCCTGCCATGGCAGGGACACCTCCCACTGTCCCAGGCTGCTCCAAGCTCCATCCAGCCCGGCCTTGGGCACTGCCAGGGATCCAGGGGAGCCCCAGCTGCTCTGGGCACCCTGTGCCAGGGCCTCCCCACCCTCACAGGGGAGAATTTCTTCCTAATGTCCAATGTAAATCTGCTCTCTGACAGTTTAAAGCCCTTTTCCCCAGTCTTGTACTTTCCTAGAAAACCAGTTGTGCCAGTCAGCATCTAGAAAGCGTTTTGAGATCCATGGATTAAGTCTCCAAAAGTTCTCAAAGTTTCACCTCCCGTATTATTACCAGCCATAACCTCCCTGTCAAATGTTAGGGGAAGAGGCAGAGGGGGATTGGGAGCAATCAATAACAACACAAATCTTCCACCTTCAGGTCTTCTAAACTGATGACCTCTATCGGGTTAAGGTGGCCTCGTGTTTACTGGCATTTGTCAAACACTGAAGGTGCTGCTGGAGATTGGCACAACATGGACAGACTGAGAAATCCAGGGATGGGGCTGAGACTGCAGTGCCAGTGCTACCCAGAAGGAAGGAAGGAAGGACAGAGGAAATATTCCTTCTCTTCTCAGTTCTCTCTGCCATTCTGCTGCCCCATCAGCTCCCCAGTGCAAGGTTAGTCCCAGTTAGCACCCTGATGGCCCCATGGCACACGGGATTGGGGTCTCACTGCCAACACCTTTGTGAGGGCCTGAGCTGGGCAATGAATCTGGAATCTTTCTGGAGCTAATTCACAGGAAGGCAGACACACAACACGTTTTTGCTGTGCATAGCTGCTCCTGCCCACACAGCTCTGGATAAAAACATGAAAAAATTGGTAAAGTCCCCTTTTGCCAGCGCTTTGCTCTCCCCTCTGCAGAGCTCACTATGAGCTGGCACTACAGCACTGGGCCTTTGCCAGCATCAGGTTTTAAAAAGCTTTACCTGAATCACTGATGCTTGTCGCACCAATCCCTGTAAACAATGGTTTATGGTATTACTCAGGTTTTACATGTTGGGACAACTGCTGCATAATATTGTTTTCTCCACTGAAGCTTTTGCAGGAGCTGGAGTCAAGAATACGTTCTGCATCTCCGCGAGGCAGTAAAAGAACCACCTAAGAAGTGATTTGGGGAGTCACACGAACAAAAATACACAGTTTTCTAAGCAAGTTCTTCAGTTCAGCTGTTCCTGGTCGCCGTTTAACCCCTGTTTGCAAACAGCTGCTCGCACTGGGGTTTTTTCACACAGTCCCAAATGTTTACGTACGCAAAGCACGGGAAGGCAGCTTGTGTCACAGGTGGGTTTCACCTGTGTGGAGCTCGTACATGACAGAAGCCGTGCAGGCTGGGGCAGAAGGGCCCGTGCTCGGCTCCCCTCCGCCACAGCCCGCCCATCCATCAGCGGAGCCCAGCAGCTGCGATCCGGCCCCGCACGCCTGAGCTGGCCGGCACGGCACAAAGTGAGCCCCGGCCAAGATTAATGAAGTCCAGAGCACAAATCAGCCGTGCAAAGGGCTCTGGGATTAGCGGTGTTTGTGAGGGGACACAAGAGCAGCCCCTGGCAGACACAAAGGGGCTGGGGCCGGGGCTGTGGGAACGCCCCAGCGGGGCACAGCCAGCAGCACCCCCCTGCCAGAGCTGAGCAGGAAAGCAAACGCAAACTTTGACTATGAAAATTGGTCAATAATAAGTCTGCCAAGAAATGCTATTTTAGTAAGGTTATAGCCACCCGTGAGTTCTGATTGAATTTGATAAAACTGTTTTGGCTTGAAACAATGATGATTTTTTTCTAATACGTGCAAAATATTTAATTCTATTCTTTTCTTATTTTTTCTTTTTCACTGAGACTTCTACTTGTGCTTTAAGCACCTTGTTTTGCAATTGTAGTAGGAAGTGTTTATCATCCTGGAAACAAAATTAAATATTTAACTTTGGACCAAATTGTTCAAATTTGGTTCTTTAGCCATAATAAGAACACACGCCGTAAGTACATGTACACATGGCTGTATGCATGCTTTCCTTTCAGCTGGTTAGGCCAATGAAGTGGAAAAACCCTTCTGACAGCTCTACACAAATATTTCTATCGGAACTGCAAAGCCTTTCCTTCGCACCAGGGCCGGGTTGTTTTGCTGAGCTGCTGCGGGTCCCGGCCGCGCAGGGCAGCCCCGCGCCGCCGGCTCTGCAGGCTGAGCTGGGCAGAGCTGGCGGCAGGGCAGCTCCCGGGGCGCTGGGCAGTTCAGAGTTCACACTTCCCCCCGCCTCGGTGACCCTGCAGACCCCCCAGCTTTCGGGACTGCGGCAGCTCAGGTGCCTTGGACCCTCCGTGGCAAACTCAGCAAACCTCCCCAGCTGGCCAGAGCAGGGTGCAGGGCAGAACTGGCGCTGTTCCTACACCAGGCTGCAGCAGGAGGAGTCAGATGGTTCCCGAGAGTGTACTGAGCAAAAATTCAAGATGAATTTTGTAGTTGCTAATTTTAGATTGCTCCCCTGAGGCATCAGCCTTCAGGGATTTCTGCTGTGGGGAAGGAAGTGGCAGGGGAACGTGCTTCTGCTCTCCTGAAAGCCTCCTGAACGTGCTGTGGGGCAGGGCTGGCAAGGGAGCAATTCTTTCCAAAGTCTGGAGCTTAAGTTGCCCTAAAATGGAGCAATTTGTCACTGGGTGCAAAGCACTGCTTCTGACCTTTAACATGTACCATGTATACAATAGATTACATTTCTTCTGTCATATTCTCCCCTCCCCTCTCCACTCGAGCAATGCTGCAGAACACGCATGGAGAAAACAAGCAGCCGCTAAAGGCTCTCCACCACAGGATACGAACCTCTTGGTTAACAGCGATGTCACAAAGAAGCTGTAAAACCCCCAAAGTCATTTCCTCCTTCTAATTCACAATGACATTAACAAGATCTGAACCCTGACCTGCAGGTGACTAAATTATGTTGCCAAGCAACTACACTTTAAAAAAGCCAGGGAGAGGGAAGGAGCGGGGGGAACGCGCTCACCAGGCTGCTGCCGGGGGAGGAACACGGCTCCTGTCCCTGTCCCCGAGAGCCAGACCCGGCTCCTCACCGGGACGGGGCTGCCCTTCCCCTCACGTGTACACGCTGGTTTTTTTTTTTTTTTTTTCCCTTGAAATTCCACACAGATAGGTATACAAGAACATTGCTGCAGCTAAAAGTGACAAAATGAAATATAGCAGCCATTTTTCTTTGGAGAAGAGGTGCTTATAAATTCACTCCGTCCAAAGTATCTCTCACTTCGGCAATACATCAAACTATGCAGCCCCATCAGTCTGAATCAATTAGAAATTACTCACCAAGTAAATTACATTGAAAAGCTTTGATTTGTTACTGGAGTTTGTTACTGTTCTCTTCAATCTTAAAAGACTGAAAGCAAAAAAGTAATAATGTGACAGTGATAGTGAAATGTAACTTTTATTGAGATTGATGGGAACCTATTTGCCACAATATTTGCTTTTAATAATTTAATTTTTCAAACTCTGCAAAGAGAGCCATAAATATTTGACTATGAAGTTCTTCCAATTTAAGATACTTTTGCACCAGTTGCCTATTTTTTCAAGATTTTTGTATTTCATTTCTAAAAATAAATCTACCAACCATATGTTCATAACCACCTTTTACTTTGCCTTCTAACTGTGTTCTTTTAACTTTTATCTGTTGCAGGTTAGTAACCTTTCTACGAAAGGCACTGCAGGCACTGAAAGAAAACACAAAAGGATGACTCCCTTAAGAAAATATTGGTTTTTACAGCTTCGGTTTATTTTTGAATTCTGAAAAAGGCCCGGCTCTTTCTGCCACGGAGGTCAGTGACAAACTTGCGGTGCTGTTTGTGGGAGCAGGGCTCGTTTCCCTCATTAGCATTGCTGAGAGTCCAGGGCTGCTGCACCAGCCGCACACGGGATTGTGTAGCTGGCAAACAGAGAGCTCTGCTCGGGCCGAGCCACACAATAATGTGAGTTTATGTTGATCACAGGCAAAGTTTCTAGCTAGGAGTATTCCTTCTTGTACAGATGGGTTTGCACGTGCTCAGAGCAGAGGATTTGGCTGTTTGTGAGGACACAGCGGCAGATTAAGTGGCAGGACCGGGCTTTTCTGAGATGCCACCGATGTGCAGAAGGCACTGCAGGGCTGCCCCGCCACTCCTCAGCTGCTCTGCAGCCCCAGACGTAACGCGGGACACGAGGCAAAGCAGCTTCTGTGTGGGCCCTGCCCAGGTTGGTGGCAGAGCCAGGGAGCAGCTCAGGGCCCGCGGCCGCGTCCCCCCGGCTGATCCCGCGCGGGCACGGGGCTCCTCTCCGGGCACCGGGCACCGCCAGCTCCCGCTCGGCCCCTCAGCTGCGCCCTGAACGGGTCATCTCACAGGTGCCAGCTGCGGGTTTTCTGGTAAAACACGTCCACTCAGCCTCTCTGACAGGTTGGCTGCCTTCTAGGTGAATTATTCCACCTCACGCTTGGCAGTTCTGGTGCTGGAGCTGCCCTATCCACCCCCTCCCCACTCCCAACCTCTGCCACTGCTCACGTTCCCACGGGAGGATTAGACTCAACAATGTGGTAAAACACACTAGTAACACCTAAAATTAAGACAAATGCAAACTAAAAGCACTTCTAACATCAGTGTCCTACGTAAATGTCAAATTCTAAAACGTGTCATTTGTAGAGAAAATGACTCAGAAACTGAAAGACAAGGCAAAAAGAAGAGTCAGGTTAAGTTCTTTTAAAGGCTAGTAAGAGATGACAAATGTAGTTCAAATAGCACAGGTGAAGCATGAGTCATTATTAATGACCAAGGGCTTTAGTTATTGGTGCTGAATGGAAAAAAATCATTATGTTTGAAGCTTTATACTGGCATAGAGTGGAAATTATATGCAATCCCTGCTAAGTGCCTGATTTTACTGCTAGAAAATCCCTCTGACTGAAATGTACTTCAAAGTAAACTACTTTAGAATTTCTTTGCGCTGTTGGATGCCCAACCAAAGGTCATTTTCTCTCTCTCTTTGTGCATCATTTTAGCAATTCCTAAAGTTTTTTTCTCCCCCTCTTCTGCAGTACATGTCTATTTTTCTACACTTCAGAGGGCCTAAACTGAAAATTGGATAACTGCGTTTGGAAATGAAATGCAAAATCAGAAGCCTACAGTGATTTAAAATGAAGATGTTTATTCATTATGGACCTTTCCCTGCAAGGCACTGGACACCCCCTTGTGCCACGGAGCTCGGGAGCTGCAGAGCCCAGCCCTGCGTGGGAGCCGGGGGCTGGAACACGGCTCTTCCCCTCCTCCCTCTCACAGCCCAATTACTCCCAAGATTTACTTTTCCCTACAGCAAATTCCCACCATGCCCAGTAAAAATCCTTCATCAAGGATGCTTTTTTCTTGGCGTGCTGGGATTCTCTGGCTCTAACAGCCTTCCCACTCCCTCGGTGTATTTTTCCCTCTCTTGGTGATCAGAGCCTGGTGCTGCACCCTGGTTAGAGCCTGAAAGGAGAGCTGCTCCCTTTGGTGTTGGGCACGTCTGCTCCCAGTGATGGGGAGGAGCACTTGAAAGGTGGCTCTGTTCCCAGGGAGGCAGAGGGCTGAGCAGAGGAACTGCTGGGCATGAGAGCCTTTATTGCTGCTTCAAGAGAAACCCCAGCCCAAACCTTCCAGAAGCAGCCAAGCTCCTCGGGGCATAAATTGGGGTACACTTTGGTGTAGGTACAGACAGCTCACATCTGCTCCTGCTCTGCCTAGGACACTGCAGAGCAGCCTGAACGTGACTCTGAACCTACCCTGGCTGAATATCGAAGCTGTGTGGGCACTCCTGCCTCCCCACCTGTGATATACATGAGCAAGTGATGGAAACACAAGATTAAAATCCTGTAACAAGGCAGAGCCCGAGGATCCCTCTCGGAGCAGGGCAATGGGGCTCCTGGGTCTGGCAGCAGGCTACAGAACAGCCAAGCAGCATTAGCTGCTCTGATTTCGTGATTGCTTCAAGACTCTCTCCTGGACTGTTATCAAAAGAGCTAATTCAGCTGAAAATTAATGTTGCCAATCTTCTTATCCCCCCGGAAAAAGAAAAAGCTAGCATTATCCTTCAGTTTACCAGGTAGCTTACACAGCACTGGCACCAGCCACGCCAGTCCCTGGCCATGCGGATGCTGCCTTTGGCAGCCTTCCACACTCCTGAAAAGCCTGCAGTGGAAAACCTCATTCCTTTTTTCATTTTCTTTCTCTGGTGCACAAACAGCAAGTAGTTTTTGACCAGGATCTGATGCTAAAGAAGGAAGGAAACACCAGGAATGAAAGAACAGCCAGAAGTCATGAGAGGAGAACAGACAGGCACGTCCCAGCAACATGGACAGGTGCAATACGTGGCACTGTGCTTTTTCTTACTATTTTCAGTAACAGCAATATGACTTTTGTCTTGCAAAATGGCATCACATGTAGCAAATACAGTGTGTCCCGAGGCCCTTCGGTGTTCTTGGTGGAACATGAAACTGTGCTTACACGGATCTCTGTGCTACACTGACGGGAGGAAAAGAAAGGGAAAAGAAATAGGACAAAGAGAAAAACTCTTCAGGGCAAGCTAGTAATAAAAGAAATGTGCAGTTTTTAAACTGGCTAGGGGATCAGCATAACACCCATGAGAAACTTACGTTCGGTTTCCAGTTCCTGGTGCAGATCCTGACCAGCTCTCTTCATCTTTTACTTCTCCCATTTTTTTTAGACCAAAAATGACACTGCGAACCACCTTGCCTTATATTTGTGTTGTGGAGACTAATTCATTATTAATAGCAGAGAGGTTCAGAAGCACAATGATGCATGCCAGAGGAGCCAGCAGAAACTCTGCTCTCCCCTCTGCACCACTCTTCATACAAAAGGAGATAAAGGGGTTGATTTCTAGCAGGAGAGCTGTGACTTCTGCAGATAAAAGTTCCCTACAGACTTAAGAAGGCACTATTTGAAGGTATTTAATGCTATAGCTTTCCTTACACAGCCATCTTTATTCTACATAAAAGCATATTTACAGAATCCAGACTTCAATGTGCTATGGAGGGACAGGGAAAGGGATTTTTAAAGGGATTTTTTCCCCCACTTTTCCCCCCAGTTTTCCCCTTAAGGGTACACATGTCCTGCCCCCAGCCATTCCTGGGGCAGCTCTCTTCTCACCTGTACCCTCAAACAGCCAGGAGAAACCCCTCCTCCAGAGCTCAGGCTCTCTGAAGCCAGCTGAGTTTACCTAATAACAGGGAGTGGATCAGGATTGGAAACCCGGATTTGTCCTCAAGAAAACCAAGTATCAAAGAACAGATCCAAAATCTCTCTGAGAAAATGTACAGTTCTCTTCTAGGCATGTGTGCAAAGGAAGGCAGGGGATGGAAAAAGGCACATCCCAGGTTTCTAACCAAAGTCAGGGACACGCTGTGGGACTGGCAGCTCAGCTGCCTGTGTTTGGTGTGTCACAGAAACCCTCAAGGGAATGGGGCTGCAATCACACTGGGAGCAGCACAGAGCAGGCCTGGCCGTGGGGAAGGGGATTCTCTCAGCCAGGCTGAGGCTCAGAGGCGGGGTGAAGGCATCATTTGGAATTTAATTGGAGTTAATTCTGCCCTTTTGTAATTTCTTCGCATTTCTGAATAATGGTGTGAAGCTAAGTTGAACCACACAGCCACAGCTGGGGCAGGCACTTCAAACATCTGATCATTGGAGCAGTGGCTGGAAGTTCTGGCACTTCAGCTTTGATAGAAGTACAAAAAACTCCTCAAGAGTTACCAGAACTCACAAAAAGAGGCACTGTGGATGACAAGGACGGGTGAGGGGTCTCAGCAGTGTCCAGGCTGTTCCAGGACATTTTGTGACACTCCAGCAAACAAGCTGAGCGTTCACAAGGACAGTGGGACCAACTCCTCAAGGTGCTCAAGGTCGGGAGGTTGGATGGAGCTTTGAGCAGCCTGGAGCAGTGAGAGTCGGACTGGATGGCTTTTAAAGATCCCCCCCATCCCAAACCATTCCACGATTGGTGATTCTCCTGACCTCAGATTAGACTGCACAGGAACAAGGACGACACGGAGACCAAAGTCAAGCAAATACACTGCAGCACTTGGTAAATGCAAACACTCCTCCTCACAGGATTTATGCCCGTTGACATTAGGATTAACTTATTTCTTAATTAGGATTACACACACTTGGCTAATACAAAATAAAAGGCATCCACAGCCTGATAAAATATGGCCCTGTATGCTGTCCCCCGGAGGTCCCAGTGTGAATCTGCACTCCAGCAGGAACGGCTCGCTGCTGAAACACGAGCTGACCTCCAGGCATCTGGTGGACTTTCTGTCCTTCAGGGGAGGTGAGCGTTTTGGAAAGTAAATGGTACCAACTGTGTGGCAGGTTCAGGGGCAGGAACAAGGTCTGCTGTGATCCATTCCCTCCCAGTCCCTGGGCTGAACTAATTTCCTGTCATCGGACCTCTCATGCCTAGAGCTAATTTGTCTTGTACTGGGGTGAAAAATGGGAGGTTGGGCAGAATCCAACCCAGCATACTCATCACGGAATTATTTCTGCAAATAATACCTTTAAACCCGCCAGAGTGTCTGGAAAATGCCCTCTGGTTTATATACACAGAAACAGGATTAAATCCTCCAAAAATCCACACCGCATTTTACAAAGCTTCCTGCTGGTAAAGAAGTTCATGATTTTTAATTAGTACTATGCAGACATGAGGCCAGACATGCAATGTTCAATAAACCAGTTAGTTTTTACATCAGTAATGAGTCTTAGAATATTAATGTAGGGCCTTCAGAAGTCAGAAACAGAAGAGTGAATGTGCAGTGATCCTAACATTACCCCTAGGTGCATGTGAGTAGCAGAGATATTAACAACCCCAACAGTGTAAAGTTTAAAAAAAAAAAATCCATGAAGGTGGAAATGTGTATTTCGCCTGGGTTAATATAATCAGCTGCAGGTAGATTTCAGAGGATTATTTCCAATCTTTTGAGAAGAGATTTCTTTTGTGGGCATGATAAAAATTGTTAATATGTTGCTGCTGTTTTATTCAAGGTGAAAATTTTGCTTTAATCACTTTCAAATAAATGCGAAACTCAACCATTACTCCCTTCTAATAATACTGAAGAAAATAGTTCACACTAAATCTAACATAATGAACACAGCATGTTCATAGAGAACTGAGTGTTCTGAGCTTAAGTCCCCTTTAATCCATAATTCCTTTGGAGCTACATATTACATCCACATGAATACCAAAGAGGTTTATGATTAATGTTATTTTAATGAATAATAAAAAAATTGATGATGATTTAGACAGAGTTATTTTCAGGTTTTTTATTTTTGCAGAAAGATTCGTTGGTTAGAGACTCTAGTACATACAAAACAGAGCCCTACGATCTGATTGGGGTGGTAATGTTTTTGCCAAAGCTTCTAAGCAATGTGAGCGAGCAGCTGAACTGAGCTGGGAGTAGCTGGGGGCTCTGAGAGGCCCCAGGCACCCCCGGAATCCCTCCCTCACCCAGGCTGTGCTGAGAGGCACGAGAAGAGCCCCACCTTCTCAGGAGAAGTGGCTGTGCAAGCTTGAGTGGCTGGGCTCAAGAGTTACCAGACCCTGCGTAGCTCCAGAATCCCAGAATTCCAGAATTCCAGAATCCCAGAATCCCAGCACGTGTCAGAGGGATCTGTGCCCCCTCTGTCCCTGGGTGCACCACCCAGGCTCCTGCCCCGAGCGAGAGCCTCAGCTGTGCCCAGGGCAATTGGCCACGCCAGCACAGCAAATGACAGCAAACCACAAGTGCTGGGATTTCCAAAAACAATGGGCAGCAGAGAGCTCCCATGCAAAGACAGGGACTGGAGTCTGCAGTCCCCCAGCACAGCCACAGCTCCAGGAGGGCTCTGCTGGGTCAGCCAGCTCGCAGGGCAGCCACTGAGGCCGTCCCAATGATGCCACGATGATTTTTTGCCTTTTCTTTTATATGAATTTCTATACTTTTCTATATTCTCAGTGCTTCCAGCCCACATTCTCAGACCCAATATTTAGTGAAGCCCAGAGCCCGCAGCCCGTGGCAGGCTGGCAGTGAGGGGTCAGAGAGCCCCAGGCACCAAGGGCCTCTCCAGAACACATCCTGTACCCTGAGCTGGGCCCGGCCAGGGGAAGGGTCCTGGGCCGGGGGTTCCCTGGAGCCTCTCCCTGGGGAATCTCTGCTGGATGTGCTCATTTGTGAGGCCCAGGATGTGATCCCGAGTGCCCGTGGGTGTGCATTCCGTGTGCTCTGGGGCATTGCCCCTGGCTGGGCTGCACCTGAGGGGCTGCCATAAATACCCAGGGAAAAAAAACCTTTTTCCTTCTCACCGTGCTTGGCTCTTCATTTGAACACCAGGGAAAGGCATCACCCAAACCTCTCAGAGTGTGGAGGGGATTCCAGGGGCTGCTGATCTCCGGGGCTGGGGCTCCCACCCTCTCTCTGAGCAGAGCTGCAGCACTGCTGCCTCTCACCCCGAGCTTCCTCGCCTTCTATTCTGAGACACTGGCTCTGGCCAAATCTATTTGGCTCATCTTTCCAAGGAAGCCGGGGAAGTGGAAGAAGGGCTGTGAAGCAGTGATAGCACAGCATAAGCCTGTATATACTGTATCCAAATAACCTATTAATGAAAACCCTTTGGCAGCTGTTTAAGTGCTGTGAGTATGGAAACGTCTGCAGTCAGAACTCTGTGGGATCCCTTCCCGAAAATGTCATCACCATGTTATAATTAAAGTAACATCCCCTTCCATGCCAGCTATCTTTATTAGGTACCAAACACTGAACCTCTTCCCAAATCACTGGGGTGCAAATTACTTTTCAAAAACATTTCTGGAGCTGATAACCATAAGCTTTCACGCTGGAATGAACTTTCCCAGGGACAACCATTATGTTCCTTTCCCCAGCCTCTGTGCTAGAGAGTTCTCACTCATTGCCAACACCTGACTGGATGCTGGAGCTCGTTTTCTGGACTTAAGTGTTGGTAGAGCCTAGATCATGTTCCATAATGATAATTTTTTGGATGTTTTTGTCACTTTGATTAAGCAAAGAAAAACAGCCACCATAACACCTCCCGGGGGAACTCCAAATCAAGGTTTGGTCCAGGAAAGAGATTGCAAGCCTAGAACCAGGAAAGCTATGAGTTGGATGTGAATGCCCACCTAAATTAACTCAAGTGCCACAATTTACTGTAAAATAACGAATTAATCATTCATGTTTTAGTGTGCAACAATGGAAGTTTCTCACTGGAGGAAAGATACAGTGTTGTCTGCTTTCCCACACACCTGTCTGGAGTTGAGATCTGGGCCAAATCCTGGGTCTTGCTTCTATCAACCCACTTCCAACACTGACATTATTTGATAGAGTTCATTACCTCAGAAGGGAAGAGTAGCAGCCCGTACAATCTGCCCTCCTGCTCGCAGTTGGCATTTGATTCCCTGCAGCTCCTCCCCGCCAGCCAGGGGATGCCCAAGCTGCTCGCCTCTCCAGCGAGAGGAGCTGGGAGCGTCCCTCTCAGGGGCACGGGGGGAGAGGCAGAGCCTGGGGCACGACTGCCGAGTCCTCTTCCTCACCACAGAGACCCCAAAGGACTCTGAGTGCCCAGCCTTGAACTAGAGCAACCATTGAACCAGATGTGCTGCACAACACAGAACCCAAGGGTCTGGCAGCAGCTCTCGCTCTGCTGTCCCTGCCGTGTGCTCATCCCAGTGACCCTTCAGGGGCTTCCTGTGGCACAGCAAGTCCTGCACAGGGGACAGAGACCTCCTGGGAAGTGACAACTGTCCCCACGCCCTGGCAGGCTGTGCTTTTGGAAAGCTTTTTGGAAAGGTGTCTGAGGGAGCAGGCCTGCACAGAGGTCATGGATCTCATCAGCTGGTTCCTTACACACAGCTCGATGTTCTCAGGAGTTTAAACCCCTGCCAAGGGTCGGTGGTCAGGCACACGATCCCCGTCCTCTCCACCCTGTCTGAGCCATGGCTGCTCTCTGCTCCTCTCACCAGTTGCCACCACCATCTCCCACCCCATCCCCGAGCCTGGCTGAGCTGCAGGAGCACCCCCAGACCTGTCTGAGCTGCAGGGGCACCCCCAGACCTGTCTGTGCCTGCAGGGGCACCCCCAGACCTGGCTGAGCTGCAGGAGCACCCCCAGACCTGTCTGTGCCTGCAGGGGCACCCCCAGACCTGTCTGAGCTGCAGCAGAGGGTGCCAGGGACAGAACGCCGTCCCCATCCCTGCCCCCAGCCCACACCCTTCCCCAGGACACGGCAAGCTGCAAACAAACAACAAAACACACACCGGGACTCTCACGGGAAACCTACAATTTGAAGGCTTTTAATCCAATTTCATGGGCTGAACGTCCTCAGTATTTGTGGGGGATGATGACCATGCCCTCCCTCCTTTCCAAGTAAGCACATGCTACTGGTCAAACTTTCCCCATGCACACTGCAAGACCTGTCACAAGGAGACACCTACTGAAATAATTACAAAGCATTTTCACAGTACTAATTCTATATTCTACAATTCAATCTACATTCTGTCAACAATCTGCAGTGCAGAACACGATGTGGTCTGCAGGAAACGAGAGCAGCTTTTCCTGCAGCATTCTGGCATCAATTTACCCTGGATTTTCTGAGGGCACAGACCATCGGCCTGGAGAATATTTAATTCTGAAAATACATCTTCTTGTAACTTTTATATTGCCACTTAAGTTATTTGGCCCTCTTCCAGTTTTTTAAATTACTTCAGTTTTCTAGAGCAACTCGGGTGCTTAATAAACAAAATGCCATTTCTGTGCCTCACAAGATCACAGTGCATATCTGCTAATAAGGTCAAAGCCATCCTTCAGAAACTTAGGCAAGCACACCCCAGAATGGCTTTTCCTGTTAAAAAAAAAATACCGGACCGCATTTTGTTGCAACTAAATGTTTAAAACTCTTGTTCTGGGTGTTTAGAACCATAAAAAATACATAAATGCTAAGGGAGACAAGCAAGCAAACAGACTGTGTGCTGGATGCCCTCATTATTCCGCTGTGACCAGCTGGGAACCTGCAGGTTTGCAGCCAGCCCCTCTCGTGCCCGTGACAAGAGCGTGGAGCTGGTCCCAGCGCCTGCTGGCTGGACTGGGAGGGCTGGAAGCTGAGTTTCACAGTAGATTTCCTTCTTCCTAACGGGTTTGTGTCCTTCCCTGTAGAGCAAGGAGCGAGACATTTGCCTCGCTGTCTCCCACTAACAAACAGCTGAGAACTCTTCTGGTTTCCCACACATCTCCAGTCTGGCCTTCCAGACTCTGCCAGCCCCAGAAATACAGTTACTCACAGACAAACATCAAAAGTTCCTGTCTCATCAGCAGCGTTTTCTGCACTGGTGTTTCACCTTCAGAGTTTTGCTATCATCTTTGCCACAATCACGTTTTAGCATCTGCTGTGTCAGCATCATGTTTCAGCATCAGCATTTAACCATCAGCTGTTCCACCATATGGCACAAGAAGCATCAGCAACACAGCCCTCACAACACACCCGAGCAAACAAGAAGCACTTGTAATTCCCCTCCATCCCCTGTTACCCTCTCCTGTGCCACCGCCACCCTTCCCTGGGACAATGCCGTCTTTATCTCTTTTTTCCATGAAGAAATAAAATTCTGAAGAGAATTAAAAGCAAAACAAAACCAAACAACTCAGTTCCTCTAGGCAAATTTGCAGGAGCCTCTCCTGTGATCTGATTTTCCTCTGAGGTTCAGTGAAGCATTTTTAAAGTCCTGTGCTACAAGAGCAAACTCAGGGTCACTGCCTGTCATGCTTTTAATCACGCTGCCATTTGGCATGGAAGCTTCCCAGCAGCGGTGACAGGAAGCCTCCTGGAGAGCTGGACTGAATTTCCAACTGATGCAGTCTTTTGCTACCTTGGGGGATAAATTTAGGACATTCCTTAGACTCAACTTCTTCAGAAGGACCCAATTTATTTCGCAGACGTTCCGTGTGCAGGGCAGGATGGTTGAAGGAAGCACCATTTGCACAACTGCCCTTGTGACTGGGAAGCATTTTCGGCTGACATTGAAATGCTGGATAAGTACAGAAGTCTGGGAAGAGACAGGCTGTGTGAGCATGATTCAGGAGCCTTGCTCTTCTATTAGTCACAGCATGCACCACCGACATTTTCAGATGGTATTGAACCCCCAACAAATGCCAGCAAACATTTTTGGGGGGCTGCACTCTGCAAAACCAAAGTACAATTTAACTAATGACCAAATGAATTTGATATTTGCTTAGCTTACAAGCAATTATGCCTCGAAGTTTGTTCCTGGTAAAGAGTGACATTTTTCCACCTCATTGTAAAATTTGACAAATGCAAATTTTGTAGGCTTCACTCTGAGTGTGAAATTCTCCAGCACGGTGCCTGTTTATCTATAGAAAGCTGTAGCTAGTAAGATATCTTTAAGAAAAATGCAGCAGAAAGGGAATTAAATGAGACATAAGGCTTTTCACCATTGTGGTCAGAGTCTAATCACTCCTTCCCATGCTTTGAAGAACAGTCAGGATGAATCTGTAGTTTTCCATTTTATAGACACTGAGGGAAAATGTCGATCTCCAGGAACCACTCAGGAGCAGAGAAGCCGAACTGAGAGAACCACAGCACCAAAAAAGAGAGCTGACAAAGCCCACGAAGGGAAGGACAGCATTAGCTGGCCTCTGGTGGTGTTAGACACAGGTAGCAGTGCCATGGACACCAGTGCCAGCAACTTAAAGCAGGGAGATCAGTACAAAAACTGTCAGAATTTACTCCTTTGTAGTATCAAGTTGTCGACTATGAAACAATCTTATTTCAAATCACAGAATCACAGAACGGCTTGGGTGGGAAGGAATCCTGAAGACCACCTAGTTCCAACCTCCAATTCAATTTGATTCCAAGATTTAGATCAGACAATCTGTATTTTCAGCAGTAATAAATAGTTAATAGTGGTTTAGTTGACAGCATGGTAGTGTCTAAAGCACCGTTTTTCATGAAAGAAGAGTCTGATCAAGTTGCTGGATGAAAGAGCCCCCGGAGCTGGGAGCCCAGAGCGGATGTGAAGGTCTCCAGAGTAGAACAAGACGTGTCTGCCTGCACAGCTGTAATGGAAATTGAGGATTACCTGTGCAAGTCCTACACCATTAGAAGGCATCACAAGGTTCCTTCCGTGTGGACTGGCTGGGCGAAGGACGGGCACAGCTGCTCTCCCAAAAACCCTCCCAGGCTCTGTGGTGACTGCCAGGCTCTCAGCCAGGCTTCACAACGAGGAGATTTTGCCATCCCCGCGAGCTGCGGGGGCCCTGGCTCACCCTCACCGTGGGCATCACAGGGATTTGCCAGGCAGGTGCTTTCAGAACCAGCTCATCCCGTGATTTCTGGGATGCACGCTGCTATCCCAGGAAATGGGGGGAATCCTAGCAGCGTGTCAGCAATGGGTATTTTCATCTGATTTAAGGATCTGTTCTATCTCTGAATGGCTCCCTAACGAGACCGAGATTCCCCACACCCAGCAACACTTTTTACTGTAAAATGCTGTATTTTCCTTCCATAAATACGAATCCACTGTGCTTTCCAGCCAACAGAAGCTTTTGTAACCAGCAGAGCCTGCATCTGCACTACTAATCACTCCAACCTTGTAAATTGTAAACAGGTCTCTGACAAAGCCACAAGTAACACTTCCAGCTGTAATGCTATTAACCTAATCCCTGGTAGTTATTACAGAAACTCATGACACACAGCTTAGCAGATACCAGAAAATACAGTTTTTCCTCAGTGAAGTTGGAGCTGATCTTTGTGTGTTATGAGCATTATTAAAACCAGCTGAATTAAAATGTTGAAAGTCGAAGCTTCTGAAGCTTTGATGCCCAGATGTAAAAGGGGCTGTGTCAACTTTCCTGGGGCACAAAGACAATGACAAGGGGGAGCACGTTCCCTGTGTGGCACATTCACAAATTAATGTGTTGCATTTGAACCCAAACTACAACAATTTTATTGTATATAACTCAGTTTCCCCAAATTCTCTGCTCTGTGTCCTCCTGTGCCTCCACCCTGAGAAACACGGGGCAAAATCACTGCCAGGCTAAGTCAGAAGGTAATGACACTTTAAATCGTCTTATGTTAAGCATGTTGGTAGATTCCAGTTTTTTTTGAGAATCTTCTAGATTGCTGCTATAATGCAAAGGCACCAAAAGAGTAGATGGAAACAGGACTTAAGTTATCCTAGTGCAGCTGAACACCTCTACCATTGCCACAAATTTATATTGTTCTAAAAACAATTGCCCTGAAACAATTAAATCTCGCACATTTCCAGGGGTGCAAAGATATCAACCAATCAGTTCTACAATTACTGCAGAGAACTTCAGGAAAGGTATTTTCTGTGGCCTTTCAGGGAAATTTTGTTTCTGTTCGTTTTTAATGCTTTTCTTCCACTAAATTAAATTACTTTAGACTGAAAATTCTCTGTTTGCCTTTTTTCTAGGGAGCTGCAAACTCCCACAGTTATAATTCTTGGCAGTCTATCTGCAGAAGAAGACTGGAAGCCTCACAGATGTGATGTGAAAACAAGGATTATTTCAGAGATAAATAATGATACACCCTGTTCCTCCACCACTCAGTCACGCAGGCTCCGCTCTCCCTGGGGCCAGCTCCTTGAGAGAACATTTTGAAGCTCCATCACCAGAAGCCTGAGCAGCACTTGGCGACACACGGGGAGCTCCTGGTGTGGGTGTGAGTGGGAGGTGTTCGATATCCCGAGCGTGGGTTTGGCTGCCGGGGTTTCACCAGGGGCTCTTGGGGCTCCCGGGCGGGCGGGACCCTTGGGATGAGCTCTGCAGTCAGGAGCAGAGCCAGGTCTCAGAAGGAACCTGTGCCTTCAGCCAGCTGCGGGATCCGGCTGCGGGATCCGGCTGTGGGGTCCAACTGTGGGATCCAGCTGCAGGATCTGGCTGTGGGATCCAACTGTGGAATCCAACTGTGGGATCCAGCTGCAGGATCCAGCTGTGGGATCCAGCTGCAGGATCCGGCTGTGGGATCCAACTGTGGGATCCAGCTGCGGGATCCAGCTGTGGGATCCAGCTGTGAGATCCAGATGCACCCCAGAGCGAGGGCTGGGCTGGAGGAAGGCAGGGACAGGGAGCAGTGGGAGCAGTGGGA
>VZRO01005556.1:310033-333292 GCA_013397915.1 Daphoenositta chrysoptera | reverse complement strand
TCCACACCCACCCCGGAGCTCGAGAGCTGTGTCAGAGCCCAAGAGCAAAACAGGCTTTTCTCAGCTCAGAAAGCAACACATTCTTGGCAAGATGATGATTTCAGTTTTCAAACAGAGGAGGAAGGGAAGGAGAGGACTCATAACTATCTGCTCTGGGCTCCAGCAGCTCACCCTTGTTTTGCATTCATTGCACACCNTATTATTAACTTATTTATATATTTATATTTCTATATTTATATTTTGGTTTTACTAAAACCATGTACGTGTATCATTATGAAATGACTTGAAAATGTTACCCTGGTGGTCTAGAGCACATTTCATAATTATTACTGGCCGTGTCTCACCTGCACTCCTGGGCCAACCTCAGCTCCCATGGCAGTCTCAGCTGGCCTTACACCCACAACCAACCCTGCCAGCACTCTGAGTTTCAGAACCGGCCGAGTTTGAAATGAGACTTGGCTTTAGAAACTCCCCTTTATTTTCAAACAGCACGGACAAACCCCAGCTGCAGCTCGGAGAGCCCTGCTGGAGAGCCTGCACTGGGCCACTGCAGCTCCAGGGCAGCTCTGCCAAGCTGCAGGTGATGCAAAGATGCATTCAGGGTTTTTCTCCTCCTCAGACTGGCACTTCAAGGAGACAGAATTGAGGCTTGGTATATTTTACCACAAATAAACCAACATGACTAAAAGGAGAACAGAGGATCAATAAGGAATTTATTTTTCATTATTTCCTCTCCGAACGCCCAAGCTGAATCTCTTACTTTGCCACTGCATTTCTGGTGACCCACCAGGTGTCATTAGCACATGGACGAGACCCCTCAACAACCAAACCGAAGGCAAATACAGACTGTGGAAACTCCAAAGATTAAACAGGCTTTCATATCAGCTGAACACAATATTTTCAGTGAGCTACAAACATGCCCTGTTTAAATGATTCCCAAGTATTTTCCTCGCACTCAGAGCTCCGTTGCATTTACCAGATTTCTGTAGATCTGATGGCAGGAGATTCATTGCACAGGGAATGCCCCAACACTGGTTTCTAATATTTCCTGACCTTGTGATGTTCCCTGACTGCTGCCATAATATAACTATATGATCTCCTGATTCACTTTATTGATCTGCTCTTTAGTGTTTTAATGGAGAGAGGAGCGAGGTGCCTTCAGCTGCTGGGGAGCTTCGTTAGCCACACATCACAGCCTGCAGCAGGAGGTTCAGAGTGCAGCTCACCAGTGCAGAGCCTCCTCCAGGCTGGCAGAAACTCTGCTGGGCACCAGAGCTCCCCGTGCCCTGTGCCAGCACACACGGGGTTACCAGGCTTCACACCAGAGCTCCCCAGTGCCTGTGCCAGCACACACGTGGGGTTACCAGGCTTCACACCAGAGCTCCCCAGTGCCTGTGCCAGCACTCACGGGGTTACCAGGCTCCACACCAGAGCTCCCCAGTGACCTGTGCCAGCACTCACGGGGTTACCAGGCTCCACACCAGAGCTCCCCGTGCCCTGTGCCAGCACACACGGGGTTACCAGGCTTCACACCAGAGCTCCCCTGTGCCAGCACACACGTGGGGTTACCAGGCTTCACATCACACTCTCAGGGCCTTTTGCTCATTTCCAGGGTCGATATCTGAGGAGAAACTTGGGGAGAAACTCTCAAGTTCTGTCTGTCTTCCTCAGCACAAGAGAATCAAACCTGTTTGTCCCCCTGTGCAAGCCATGGGGAAGACAAAGAAGCACTGAATTTTCTCCACTTAATGTAAGTGTTGGATCTGATCTGGGACGGAGCTTTTTGGTGTCTGCCACCATCCACGCTGCTTTCAGGGTACAGAGCTGCACTTTCAAGAGCAGTGTCCTGACTTTGCTCCCACAGAAGTTTGGAAAGCATCAATAATCCTGACAAGGACTCTCAAGAACCACCCCTGACAACCCTGCTTGGAAAACACGAAGGTTGTGACAAATTAGTCAAGGGTAACATCTTCATTTCTTGCCCAGCTCTTCCCTCTGGGGCATCTACATTTCCACAGTTCGTTGATATTCTGGAGCTGCAGAAAGCAGTTGTGACTTTCTCCTTTAACTTTGAAATATTCAAATGGTGGCTGGTAATTTTATTTTTCAAAATTTCAATACATAAGCGTTTATCTCAAGGACTGAATAAAATGATTCAGGTAACCTTAGAACGCAGATAGCTCGGCAGTAACTAATTTGCTGTCTTTGATACACCAGAGGTGAACAGATTAAGCAAGCTAGTTTGCTATCTACTAGATAAGAGAGGAATGTATTATCATTTCCTCTGATTAGTATCTTGTGCAGGTAATTATACTTCTCCTTTGCACATAATTAAAGTGAAGGTTGATTTCCATTCATTCTTCACAGTGGTAAAATTATCAAGTTACTTCTCAACTAATTATTTTCTGTAGTATAGCCCTGTTTCAGATCACTGTCACATTCCATTTAGCAAACACAATAGCTCTGAATAAGACTTATCACAGTCTGGGACTTTTATGCTATTAATTTGTAGGGGAAAAAATCTTTAGATGGATGCTATCCAAGCTGAAAATGAATTTCATTCTAAAACATCCAATCACTTTGTTGGTTTTTTGTGTTATTTTTTATGTGTGTGGTTTTTTGGTTTTTTTTAAAATCTAGTATAGAATCTTTTGTCTTTTTACAATCTCTATATTTGTTTGATTTGTCCTTAACTTGTTCAAGTTCACAGCATTTTTTCTGGCTAAGATTCAGCGAATGAATTTATGCTGAACTTTTTTTTCTGATTATATTAATTGCAGATTAGCTGCACCTTGTTTTAAGGCTCTCAGGATGCTAAATATGGAGTGATATGTGTTGGCTGAGATTATGTTTTTTGAGATACAGGCAGGAACACCACCATCATTGTGATTCGTGGACAAGTAGTCATGCAGAATAAATGGGCAAGAAATCCCTACATTATCAACACATGCAATTGTTGGTTGAAACCACTTTTTAGAATGACAATTGCTTTTATTTTTTGCTTCCTGCTAGAAGCACTTAAAGGACTCTGACTGAAACTGCTGTCATTTGCAGAAGGAAAATTTAGCTCCTGCTATTATTTTCCATCTTTCCATTTAGCATCCTCTTGAAACAGCTCTAAATTACATGGTCTGCCCCAATCCTGACTCTTAGATTTTATGTCACCCTACTTCGACGGTTTTCCCCTCCCTAACAGTAAGAACAAAACATAATTACTGCTACCATTTTGCAGGTGTCAAATTTAAAGCTATCCTTCAGCTGCTGCCACTTGTGATTTTTCTTCTCCCGTTCATTGTCCTGCTTGGCCATTGTGGTTCTTTGTTGTGTTTCAAAAGCACAAGTTCTTCACATTATTTTTTCTGCTCCACTGTAGTTCTTCTCTGCCAATTGGATCAATTTGATTTTATTACAGGCCACTCAGAGCTGGATCCTCAACTCTTATTCCAGAGTCACTCCACAGAAAATGATCTTTTTCTTTACTTGCCTTAGCAAAAATTAGAGTAGAAACTCCCTGTCCTTTTTAGCCCTTTTCTTTATTTCTTTCTTCTCCTCTCACAGCACTGAGATGTAGAATTTGCCTGCACAGTCCTTTATCCAAGCCAGACAGTAACAAATTCCAGTCCTGCCCACCAGTGCTGCTCCCTCCGTCAGACTCACCCCGAGAGTCCGAGGATTTCCCAGGACCCCGGATCAGCCTCTGCCCCACCCTGGCCACGCAGTGTCCTGGCATTCCTGTGCCATGAACTGTCTGGAATTCTCCTTTATTTCACTCTGTGTTTTGATAACAGGACCTGCTGTCTCAAAGATCTGACTCCCTTTGCTCCCTTTCTCCTGAGCCTGTTTCAGTCTCTCTTCCTTGCACACCAGGAAACGTGTCCTGAACCATCCTGAGAGGGCTCCCTGCCTCTGGCAGCTCCTGCTTCCACCTGCAAAATTCAGATGTTTGCAAACTACAGAGCAAATCAACCCACCCCCCTACGACCCCCTCATTTATGACTCACTTATGAAGTATTTGAAGAATAAGAACTTAAAATCAGGTTCACCACTCAATAACCTTTTTCTCCCCCAGTTAATGTAATGTTAAGAACATTGCTGGACAGGCAGCTCGGAAGAATTAAACCAGATTCTCAGCACGAGCCACAGGCACTTCCCAGCCCCATGTGGTCACCATGGCTCAGGCACGGCCCGTGCAGAAATGATATTTAAAAGGAAAGAGCAGAGCTCTGTCCCCGTTCCTGCGGGCGTGGATCCAGCAGAGCACTCGGGCACATCCACAGCCTGATTGATTTCAGTGCAGCCATTATCTGCTCAAAGTTTCTCATGGATTTAAGTGTTTTGATGGATTAAAGCCACAATCTCCTGATTCTGATAAAACTGGCCAGTGCCTGTAAAGTTCCTCAGACGGGCTTTTGAGGAGATATGATTGTTCATGGGGACACGGATTGTGATCACCAGTTTGATCACACAGCTGACATTCAACTATCCAAAAATAACTTTTCTGTTCTGGAGGTAATACCAAGAAGTAAAAAAAAAAAAAAAAGTCCTCCAGTCCTGTTATCCCTTCCCTAAGGTAGCCAAAAGAAGTTTTGACCTCCTCAAACTTAGTAAGTTTATTTTACAAAAATCAACAAAACCGTCTAGGTTTGTACTTAGAAAATGATCAATTAAGAACTGCATTTCAAAATATGTTTTTGTACCTGGCATTTTTAATGGCTTTTATTAATGCTTGAGCTAGTCCTTTCTTTGCTTTTTCCTAAGGGGTACTGCACATGTGTCTGATTTCGTTCTACAAGATATAATTGTGAATATGGAAAGTGAAGTGAGAAAATAAATTCTATCCCTTTCACACCTGAAAGCAAACAAATGCTATCTTTTATTTTAAATCTAAAAATAGATTTAAGACGTACTTCTCTCAAAAGAGTTCTGTCCATGGATATTGAAACAAGTGAGGATTGCAAGAATTGTGCTTCTGCTTTAAAAACTACTGACAAATTGCATCATCTCTGGGTGTTCAGTCCAGTTCCTGATTGCTGCTCGCAGTGAGGATTTCACACACACACACAGGGATATTCCTGTCTTGTCTCACTCTTCACCAGTGTAATCTGAAAATGGCACCAACTACAGAGCAGTTGCACAAGTGTCCTCCAGAAATTTTGTTGTGCTGAGTAAAACAACAGGAGGAAAAAATACTAATTTTCTTTTTTAAAAAACCCCAAGAGGTCGTTGGCTGCTTGAGACATTAATCAGTATGTGTCAAAATTGAATATACTCCATTTAACTATTTATTTATCTTCCAATATACAGACATAGGGCAGGAGGAAAATACTGGAATTTCTGAAGCGATTTCTGAGAATTTTCAACAATTGGGCATGGAATAAAATCACTCCTATTCATCCTGTAAATGTGCATATTTCCAGGTAGAAGAGCAATTGTTTCCATCAAATAAAGGGAAACAAGGATGAAGAAAACCAAGCAGTGATAATAGCCAGTTCTTTTTCAGAGCTTTTCTGGTATCTGCAGATATCAACCCAGAACTTGGCAGACACGGCTTGTGACTACCTGTGTGGAAAAATTCTAAACCACAGGGCAGATTTCTGCATCACAACTGAGCAGGATGTTTGCCACTGTAATAAACACAGTTCTCCAGTTCTTCTGGAGCTGGAAAACCCAGCCATTGATGTGGAACCCTTATTTCTTCTCCCTGGAAGCCCCAGCAGCTGTGGAAGGAGCTCCCTCCTCGCTCTCAGGTGTGCTCAGTCCAGCAGAGACCAAAGCCAGAGCTGCCCCTCTCCAGTCCTGCCCTGGGTCCATCCAGGACCCCACTCTGGGTGTGCAGCATTCAGGAGCATGTTGGGACTGTAAATCCTTCCTTTTGCAAATCCTAAAGTTATTAAAGCTTTAAAGGAATAAAAACTTCTATCCTGAAAGTAAAGCATCAGCCCTGCCCACCCCAGTCCTTAAACTGTGCCCAGAAGGCCCAGCCATACCCTGAGCTCCTCCCAATCCCATTCCAAGGCCAGGTTCAAACGCCTTTAACCATCTTCAGATGCTGGAAGTGGAGATGAGAACTGCACATAAACATCTCTCCCTTGTCTATTTTCGGTTTACACAGAACACAGCAGTTTCAGGATTTAGTATCAAACTTAATTAAGCCGTATTTCCTGCCCACAATCCTGCCCTAATGCTAAGCCTGTTCTCTGCAGGGAATTCTGCAAATTCTGCATGGCAGCAAAGCATCAAAGCCTACATTGGCACTGCTATTAAACTTTGACATCTGCATCCAGAAGGATGTCACAACAAACCTCAGGAAGAAATGGTATTTCCTCCTAAATCTTAACACTAATCATTTAATTAGCTGAACCTCATTCAAGAGGAATACTACGAAAACCAGGGCTTTAACATTCATCTTCCCTGACGTTATCACTCACACAAACCCATGCAAATTTACCCAAAGCAAACTCAGATGGTTTTGGGGTTTTCTTTCCCGAGATTACCTTGTAATTCATCCCTCATCACAGACATCACTGTACCAGGGAACCCCAACACAGAAACTCTTCCCATCTGACCTGAGCCCTCATCCCAGACTTCACAGCAGGTGAGAACACTGCAATAAACCCAACTCAGAAATTCTGTTTTCCGAATCTAACTTAACCCAACCCTTTCCCCCATCTGAATGCAGACGATGTGTCCCTGATGAACACCAAGCATTATCTCTTCTCCCACGCTGATACTCACATTTATCCTAGAAGAGCAGCAGTGCTGCAACAACAAACCCGATCCATAAACACGTCTGGTTCCTGTCCCTAATCCTATCACCGGCCTTAACCACACCCGGGGGAGCAGGATCCCGAGGAAAAACAAGGAAAAACAAGCAGTTGTCGTTCATCGCCGCTGCCAGCCCCCCCTCTCCCGCGGCTGCAGCGCACAGGGAGCAGCGCTCAGGGATGCCGGCGCTCGCAGCTCTCAGCTCGCATCACCACCCCTCGGCCCCACACCCTGGCCCCGGCCGGGAGCTGGAACCTGGGGGAGCTGCTATCGCCGCCTCGAACACACATCATGCATTTCAGATGAGAGCAGTCTCATCCTGCATTTCCCTGCCCTAGAGAATACAGAAATAAATTTGACTCAGAAGTGTTTGATTCCCCAGACTTCCCTCGTGCTGAGCTTTCGCTGCAGCCAAGGGACTGTTCCTTAGCCAAACACGGAACATCAGGCACTCATTCCTGATAAGGCCGGCAGCCTCCTGCTTCTCTGAGCCTCCAAAAATGTAGTCATAAACTCAAAAAATACAGGTGTGCTTTTCCACAGTCCATTCTTAGTCAGTTCTAGGTGACCAGTAGCAATTATCTAATTCATTTTATTTCCTGTCCCAACAGAAACCCTAGGTAATACGTGCTTCTTTTGACCCTAAACCTGAACCCAAATCCCAACCTTAATTCAATTTGTCAAGTATATCTGTGTGGCCATGGCAGAGAAGAAAACACATTAGTCATTCCTTTTGTTTGACAAAACACCTATAAACCTCCTGGAAATCATATCTGCTTCTGTGCCTAGAGGAAAAACAAGCACCAGTCTTTCCTCACTACTAACACTTTAATATTTCCATGCAGAATGTGGAATTAAAATCAATTCAAACACCACTCCTTTGCAAAAACTAATCTCACTCATAAGCTTTTATTCCAAAGTGAGCTGGTTTTCAGTCCTTTGTGGTACCTGTGGAAGAGATGCTTGCATGAGGAGTGATCTCCAGCAGCGTTTCAGTCATTCCTGCTTCCTTCACCTCCTGGAATGCAGCTTTGGATCCACTGCAGGATCCAGGCAGCTCCTCTGCCTGGGCCCCAGCACAGCTGAAACCTGCCCTGGGCCAGCACTGACACACCAGATGTCAGTCCCTGGGTAACTCTGCTCGTTCCTGACTTCTGGACGAAACACAAATGCAAGAAAAAAAAGTATAAATGCATAAAACCACCTTTACCCAACTTGATCTCTGGTTATGACTGTTGGCCAGCACCGAAGCCCAGCCCTCAGCCCTTGCAGTCACAGTGCCAGCCTGGGTTTGGAGCCCACACAGAACACAAGAACAGACTTGAGAATTCAACATCTGCACCTTCCCCAAAGCGCTAACCCCAGCCTCCACCGAACACTTTATCACAGCAAGAACTTACTCTGAACCAGCACCTGCTACAAATCCCTGCCAGTGCTTGCACTCATCCTACTCCTCTGCTGTGCAGCCTGCAGTGACGAGCTAAATATACAAACCCTGCTCCCCAGACTCAGGCTGGCACCTCGCTCTGGGTTACACTCATGGGGTGCGCGGTACTCACAGCACAGCTGCTCACTGCCCACTCCCCTGGGCACACCCCACACCTCCGGCTCTGCAGGGACACAGGCTCTGCACAGGCACGGCACTGCCTCTGTGTGTGTGAGCTCGTGTATGTACACACAAATATCACACAGATCGCGTATGAACGACACAGGGCATCTCTGGGCTGGCTTTCCCCTCGTTCCTCTGCCACTGCATGACCACGCCCGTAAGAAGGGTTGTGTGGGTCAGGCAGACTGAGATGTGAGGGGAAATACTGGTGTCCAGCTATTTCTGTGGAGGCAGCAGTGTGAGGAGTGGTTAAATGCCTGCTGGTAATTTGTTTTACAGCAGTGGCACTGCTCCTTGGGCTGCTCCTCTGCCAGGGCCTGGGAATGCCTGAAGTTGAGCTGTTTCTCTTGCTGGGGACAGGGACTGTTCAAGTTTTGTAATGGAGGATTTGCTTCCTGGCCTTTCCCATTGAAAGTAAAAGCAGGAAAAACAGTGCCTCTCATCATCTCCTGGTCATTTTTCATGCAAGCGCAGAGTTGTTGGGACAATCCTCCTTATCACCGTGACTTCTTCACATTTTCTGTTCCCCTGTGATACAAGAGTTTCGTGGACAAGAGTTATGGGGACAAAACTGAGAGTGCCCATCCATTTCTTTGTGTGGATAGCTCAGCTAAATCCCAAAGTTATAGCACTCTCATGTGATCATGAATACATTAACTATTGCTCCTATTGAGCTCTGAGGGCTGCTGCTCATTACTCTGATGGAGGACCCATTACATGTTATAGATGAGGCATTTCTTAAATAATCTCACATCTTGTATATAATACAAGGAATGCAAACCTAACGATAAACACAGAATATCAAATAATCAATGGAACACTCTCACTGAACTGCTCTGCAAACAGTTTATCCACCAGATCAAATAAAAACTATTAATTGAGCAAGTTTGAACAAACACATCCATAACAGTCTTGATCTCCTCAGACAATCTGCAAACAGTTTAAATGAGCTCACTCACACTAGTTCCTCTTCACAAAACCTTCCTCTTTGAACCTGCCTGCTGACAGATCTCTCCTACCTGGAGCTGAAGGCACCCACGGGGTGTGGAAGTGACAAAGAACGAGGTGGAGCTGCTGTGGTGGTCACACAGCCCCTTCTGTGAGAAGAGACCCCCGTGACCCTCAGGACTCCTGGTGAGACCTTCATGACTCGGGCTCATCCTCCACACACTCAGGCAAGCCCAGGCACATTGTGGGGCTTTTGCCTCAAAATTCTCTGTAACTTGTTTGCTATTGTTACCTACCTACAAGAATGGAAAACAAGAATGGAAGCAAACCCATGAAAAGCACTGAACAATAAATCCCCACCAAGCACTGAACAAAACATCACCAGCAAGCCCACGGACTCTGGTCCACAAAGCACAGCCAGGCCAGCTTTGCCATTCCTTCCCTCAACATCAGCTGAGAGTTTTGAGCTAATGGCTTTTCTTTGGAGTAAGCTGTTGGGTCATGCCCGACACCAGCAGCCGAAGTGTTCTGGAAGACAAACAGAAGCGTTTCCCTGCACTCCCGGCTGCGTTCCCGAGGCAGTGAGAGCACCAGCCAGAACCCCGCGCTCCCGGGTGGCGGTGCAGCACTCGGGACTGGTGACAGTCGGGTGTCTCTGTTTGAGTGACCGCAGCCGGAGCCAGGGAACGGGAGCTGGGCTGCGGGGGCAAGAGCTCTTCTCCTCTCAACATCTGTCTGACACTCAGCACTGCAAAACGCTCAGCATAGTGCTGAAATCACGGCGTACCCAGAACACCGACACGGCATCACTGTCCATCAGCTCCGGTTAGGCGTGACTGTCAAATTATCAGATAAAAGCAGAATTATGCTTGTTTGGTACCATAAACATTAAAAATTAATTATTATTGCCATGTTTTGCAAGCTATCATATCCTTCCTGTATCAAAATAGGTTTGTGCTTCTTATTTCAAGAGACAGGGGCTTCTCCAATAACTTCACTTGTTTGAGGACACAGGGAAGGAAGTTTGTGAAATTTCTCTGGGTTCCGTGTCATTTCAGAAATTAATTAACGACTTGATCTCTTAAAGCTTCTGAAAGTTGCTAGAGAGAGCCACCTAACTTGTCAGGATTCACATGCTAAACACATAAAAGTAAAGTTGAGCAGCATGCATAAATTAGGAATCAGTACTGAGAGCTATTAGGAGCAGGTGAGAGTCAATGGCAGATTTCTCAGTAATTCCTTCAGACTATGTACATCGAGGAAAAACATTTTTTAGAGATTAGCAGGAGCTGCTGTGAGGTTTTTAAATTAAACTTCTCTTGTGTACAGCACTGAAAAATGCAAAGCACATCTTATTCAAGAGATCTATCACCCACGGAATCAGCATGCAACTCACACATCACCAGAGTGAAACATTGCAGTTTGCTGTCTCCAGGTCTAACTTATTTTCAAAATATTCTGCTTTTTTTGCTTTTTCTTATAATTTTTACCTCTGTATAGGGTTGGCTAATAAATAAACAGCTCAAGTAACATGATGTGAAGCAGATGAGGAAATTATGAAATTAATTTGGTAAGCAAAGAAAACCTTAAAATCAAGGTGAGGCAAAGAAATAAAAAAAGATAAAAAATTATGATTATAAAAAAAAAGTTAAAAGAGGACCTGAGTGCATACTTCTGAGTGCCATAATTGGTTGAATGTTTTTGAACAAAAAAAATACTTTTGTAACAGAAGATTTTCTTTCACAGAAAGCAACAACCTTGGCAAAATAAACTTTAAAGCTGAAAATATGATTTACAGAAAATGGAGCTTTCGATGTTTCCTGTGAATGGCTTGCATCTTTTGGTAGATGGAAAGCAGTAATTAAGCTGAGGCTGTGTTTTTCCGTATTTCTGAATTTCTTGCATTTTCTCTCTGAAAAAAACAAGTATGAGAAAGGAGAAGAAAAAAGTTTTGTGCTTGCACATGGTATTCCAGCAGATAGAAAAAAAGTACTAAAAATTGAGAAAAGTTTTTCCCCCTCCCCCAACCTTCCTCTGTCCTTTTTTAATTTTCACAGAGGGAAAAAGTTAGCTCTCCAGAAAAATTTCAGTGATGTTCTTTCTGCAAATCCCCATGGGAGAATTCTCATTTCTGCTCAGCTCTGTTGAGAGTTATTCCCGTCCCTGGAGATAAGCATACCTTGTGCCTGTGCCACGCTGCTTTACAGATTCTTTAGTATGACAGATGCTTAAGTCAGTGATTTTATAGCCCCATTTACTTCATTGGCATTTTCAAGTACTGAACTCCAGGGCCAAACATCAATTTTCACTTATTTATCAATAATTGAGATTACACACGGGAGGCTTTTCCCCGAGCCCCCCTCCCCAGCAGCCGTGCAGGAGGGAGCTGAGCCGCTCTGCCCCTCCAGCGTTCACAGCTTTATCCCGAGGAGCCGGCACAGCCGCGCTTCTTCTGAAGAACAGGAGGAAAACGAGGGGCACAAACCCCGGCGCGGTTCTGTGATGCGCTGCTCCCTTCCAGGAGCTGAGCTGGACTCTGATGTGCTGCGCTCAAAAGCTGGTACTGCTGCTGTAAGGGGGAAGATGAAGCTCTGAAGCTCTCCAGGCTTCAGATGGGAGAAGTGCAATGGTTCAAACAGCAACAGGCGCTTCTCTGCTCCTCCGAGGCACTGGGATTTCCCAGCACACACACCTGCACGTATTCCAGGATGTCCAAGCCGTTCAAAAGTCACCTTTCCCACACTGTCCCCTCTCCACGTCCCCGTTTCCAGGGTGGGCTGTGCCAGGGTTCCTCTGTCTGCCCTGAGTTCCTTTCCAAGGTGTGCTGAGGCCGGTTCACACCAGCCCGGCTGGGTGAGCTGCAGGAGCCGGCCACAGTGAACTTAATTCCCTTGCTGGTGTCGGTGTATTTAACAAGAGACAACCCGCAATGAGCACCAGCAAGTGACCGCCCTTGGCAGAGCGTGTTCGCGTGGCTCAGCGCTGAGCCCAGGGCAGGGCTCGCTGGCTCCCACGGGGCTCTCTGGCTCGGGAGCAGTGGCCGGGCTGCAGGGCTGCCCACCGGGGCTGCAGGACTGCCCACCGGGGCTGCAGAGCTGCCCTCCCGGGCGGCAGGGCTGCCCATCCGGGCTGCAGGGCTGCCCACCGGGGCTGCAGGACTGCCCACCGGGGCTGCAGAGCTGCCCTCCCGGGCGGCAGGGCTGCCCATCCGGGCTGCAGGGCTGCCCACCGGGGCTGCAGGACTGCCCACCGGGGCTGCAGAGCTGCCCTCCCGGGCGGCAGGGCTGCCCATCCGGGCTGCAGGGCTGCCCACCGGGGCTGCAGGACTGCCCACCGGGGCTGCAGAGCTGCCCTCCCGGGCGGCAGGGCTGCCCATCCGGGCTGCAGGGCTGCCCACCGGGGCTGCAGGACTGCCCACCGGGGCTGCAGAGCTGCCCTCCCGGGCGGCAGGGCTGCCCATCCGGGCTGCAGGGCGGCCCACCGGGGCTGCAGGGCTGCCCATCGGGGCTGCAGAGCTGCCCGCCCGGGCTGCAGGGCTGCCCACCCGGGCTGCAGGCAGAGCAGGCTCGCAGCTGCCTCCCCATCGCTGGGGGAACGCACGAATTCCCTGCACCTCCCCAGCACGGAGCTCCCTGCCCTTCCTACCCGTTTTCCAGGCATCAGGATCTGTTTCTTTGTGCGCAAGCAGAGCAAGGAGAGCGTGTTAAATTGCATCTAAGTATGATCATAGAGTCAGAGAGACCTGAGCTGGACATCCCTCAAAAACAGAAATAATCTACAAGCAGTCATCAGAAACAAAGCAGGTGTCAGAGCAGTCCAAGCACGGCAAGCAGGAAATTAAAGAGGGAATTTCAGGGCGCCGCACATCAGAAAGCTTGTCACCCCTTCAGACCCTTCCAGGTGAGAGGAATGTGGGGAAGCCAGCGGAGACTCGGGATCTGGCACAGATCTGGCATCCTCGTGTGCCACTTTCTGCATTCTTACATTTGAATGAGGCACAAAACCTGTTTTATGAACGTATAATGATAATGATAATACTTTGCACTTCAAAAGCGCCTTCTCTCATAGAGTCTGAAAGATTAACGAATGAGACTTCACAAACCCGTGCTAGTTAGCATTTAACTGATCACAGTGTTTACACTGACACACACGTCTTTGTTTTTGAGAAATAATTTCACTGAAAGCTTCAGTAAATTTCCAGGAAAAGGGAATTATAATCATCAAGGGCCAAATCCTGCCTGCTGCCTCCACACTGATTCAGAGAGCATCAGGATTTGGTCCAGTTCATTCATCAGTAATTTTTCCTTTCTCTTATATCCCATACACCACAACCTTCTTTTGAGTCATTCCCCCACTATTGATTTGATATCATTATTTCTCTTTCTTCCTCCTGCGATAGTGACTGTGCCTGAGAAGACTAAAGCAGGATCAGTTCTTGAATTGCTCTCCTTGGCTGCTGAATTTTCATTTTAAGCTGCAAGTATTCTGAAAACTACGGCCTATCTGCCGAGCAGAAACCACAGCATGCAAATCAATAGACATGCCTGGGCTGCTACGAGCCACACTCGTGACAATCCCGAAACAGAGCCTGAAAACACGGATTGGTGCACGGTGATTCCCTGCTTCCCCCCTGTGACCACACGTTCTTGTTATCCTTGCTCCCACTCCAGCTCCAGCGGCACTCAGCTAGTCCTGGCTAGGAGCTGCAGGCAGCTCTTTATTCTCATATCTAAGCTATTTTAGTCATCCCTGGTCTGCAGGAGAATGGGTTTTTGCTCCGAAGTGTTCAGTTCCTCTGAGACCTCCAAACCCATTTGAAACTCGCACAGAAAATGCGGAGGACAGAGGGGAGGGTGGTGCAGTCTGCAGAGACCTGCCAGCCCAACCTGGCAGAGACACGTCCATCACCAGCACCAATCTCTCTCTGAACACTAAAGCAGGTGTTTCCCTCACTTTCCCTGCTGGTTAGGAATGGTAGCCCCATTCTGTCCTGCTCACTCAGGCGCAGCTCCCGGAGAGATCCCTCTCCTCTCTCAAGTTAAGAAATGTTCTCTCCGTGGGTAGGACAATATGTCTGTGCTGACAGAGGGTGACGGGCCTCATTTTCCCTTTCTGTCATCATAATGTCACTGATTAAAGCCAAATAACTCAAAAGATACATCTGAGTGGCAAAACTCAGTGCTGGGGGTGCATACAGAACTCTTCCCGAGCTGGTTTGGATCCAAGTGCATAAAACTGGTGAGTGCCACGTCCACCTGGGATCCTGCAGGGGACTTTACAGCAAACCCCAGAGACATCACCCCTTTGTCAACCGTGTGTGCACTCTGGGGAAAATGCACTTCTTTGGAAAAAGAAATACAAAGGTGGAAGGTCAGAATATGCTCCACACACCTTGTTGAGATACCCTTGGAGGTGAGAACAGTACTCGGAGTATCTCGATATTATTTTACCAAGACCCGTAACGGCAGCACTGAGCAGAAGCCACCCTCGGGGGCTGCCCTGCGAGGGGAGCTGGGTGTGCCCACGGGGCAGGGAGGGGCTGCCACCCCTGCCTGGCACAGCAACAAACCCCACCTGCAGCAGCTCGGAGAGGCCAGGAACGTCCCTCGAAAACTCTGCAGTGCCAATGCAGCCTCTCTGAGAGATGAGTACGGTGGTGAAGCCGCTAATGAGAGAGCTAATTGATTCAGCAGGTTAGAGCAGTAATGAAGAATCATCTCCTGGATGCCTAAATCAGATCATCTGACACCTGCAGAGTACGAGTGTGCCTCGTCCAAAGTAGTGGGCCTGCTGTTAGCCTGTTAATAATTCCATTGTTCATTTCTTGCTCCTTAATCTATTTGTTTCACCCAACTTTGTGTGTTTGATTACACAGAAAAGCAAACAAACAAACATGCTCTTGCTGTAACCATGGCATTTCACAACAGCTACCTCTCTTGATTAATGCAGTGTTCAACTACTTGCAATGAATCGAGTAATCTGCTATTTACCAGATCTTAACCATTATTCTTTTCCAAGCTATAAAAGGGACACCCTCAGGGGATTGTTGAAGCTTTTAGATGTTGTCATTTTATATACTATTTTATACATTGGCTTTTGAAGTACTGGATGTTTCAGTTCTGCCAGAAATTTGTTCACTTTCCTTGGTGTTACCACCAGTTTTCCTAGGTGACCAAAAAGGAGAGAATTAAAATTCTATCTGGCCAACTGCAACCTCTAATTGTTGGCAGAAATCCTGCATGGGAATGAAGCCTGCCTGGTGAGTAAGAGATTGAGTGTTTGCATCTTTCTGCTGTTTCAAGGGTGGGTTTATGAAAGTAGGAAAACAATCCAAGTTTCCATCATGGGATCGAGAGCTAAGTCAGGTAGCTCCACGTCAGAAATTCACCTGCTGTAAGACACTGTGGCACAGCATTGCACATTTTATTAACAAAGAACCCTGCAGCAGTTTATAACCCAGATTCAGGATACCAAAGTATCAATATCTTAAGAGTCATTGCAGAGAAAGAGGCACAGCTGAGAATTCCCCATTGTGTGAAGCACGTACTTATCCTTGGGAAGGAAGCAAACATTCTTGCCTCTCAAATTAAGTATATCAAAAAGCACAGCAGAAAGTGCTGACCCTGGAAGGGCCCCGGTACTTTAGGTTTCCACTGGGACACAGAGTCACTTGGGTGAGCCAGACAGATCTCCAGAACAAGTCAGTTCTACAGCAGGAGTACAGACAAAATTATCTTTCTGCAAATCCAAACGAAAGAAAAAAGATCCAAAAAATAACCAAGAGTTTCTTGTTCAGAAACCCAAGCTGTTTCACCGTTCAGGTCCCATGTCAAAAGAAACTATTCTCAGCTTATGTGGGGGGCAATGCTTGTACCTGCTGCTCTAGAAATCTGACACACTTCTCCTTCACCCACCTTCCTGCTCCTGCATCTGCAGCAAGGCACAGAGAAATCTGTATTTAAGGTTTTTTTGCAAGTCAAACCTCTCTGTGTGTGGTGTTTTGAACAACAAGACCACCCTCTTCAGCTAAATTAAATTAAACTCTCCTTTTAATATGAAAGAACAGAAGCTGGTAAACCAACCTGCTTCACCGAGGTTTACAATGAAATAAATGTGTTTTAGTCCTCAACACCCAACATGTCAACAGAGAGAAACTCCATGGTGGAAAAACCAGGTCCCCCATGGAGCAATGGAGGCTTCATTAGTGATGGAAACATTTAAAGCATTGTCAAGTCCCAAATCAGGCTTCCAAGCCTGTTATCTCTAACCCGACTCAGGGTACCAACACCAGAACATTGTTTTGTTCCAAGCTTCAGACACAGCAGTGCTCCTGTGTCTGCTCACCGCCCCCGTGCAAATAAATGGACCAAACTCCGTTTGTCCTTCCAGCTGCAGGGCCAGAGGGGCCCAGGAGCGTTCTGGCAGCTCCCAGCCCCCAGCCTCTCCCAGCTCCAGCACACCCCATGCCAGGACAGCTCCCGAGGGTGCTGCCTTCCGAGCTGGCCGGGCTGTGCCCAGCACCTGGCCCGAGTGTCACCAGGGGCAGGGTGACAAGGACACGGACACCAACTGCTCGAGCCAGCACTGCCACCAAAAGAAACGTTTGTCAAACTACAGCTTCAAGAGACAAACCAAACCCATCCAAGTGCTTTTTGCTGCCACTCTGGAAGATGTTTTCACTGAGAACAGACTGTCAATATCCTATTTTCTCCACCGTTCAGAAAGGTGGGGTTGTTTGTTTGCTTTAGCACGACAAACCACGCTCCCACTGCCACGCTCGGAGCAAGAGACAGCGTTTCCCTGGGGCGCCAGCCAGAGGAGCTCGGATCCACCCTCGGCAGCTCTGGGGACTCTGCCATGCGTTTGCAAGCCCTGGCCGAGGCACGCAGCCCCCGCTGCAGAGCCACCCCTCCTCTGCCCGTCCCCGTCACTGCTCCTGCTCGTTGCCCTCTCCTGTGTCTCCTTTATTACCCCCTGCCCTGTCATTTATCTGAGTCTGGCCTTTCCCACACACCTCCCAGTTGTCATTTGCAGTTTCCAGTCACTGTTTCTGTGTTTGGAGGGAGTCAGACTCAAATGCTGAACATTTTGCTCTAGCAAGGTATTCTCTGCAGGGATACTTGCAGCTTCTGCTCTTAGTGCCTTCCAGAAATGTTTCTTTAATAACACACATAAATATTAAAGGAAGAGAAGGAAAATTGGGAGGAAGAGAAGGAGGGTTTTGTTATTTTTTCTGACCCAATTTCCATCCTTCACTTCAATTAGGTTCTCAGAGACAGATGAACTTCTGCATCCTTTTTCCCTCCGATACCTTCTGTACAACTCCATATGGATCTTCAAAAAATCCTGTCTTGCTCAACCTTCCCTCCCTGTTCTCTGTCTGCATGAGTGCCCTATTTCTATTCCTTATTTCTTGGTAATTGTATTCAAACACTCTCTTTGTTCTTTGTTTGCTAACCTGCATTTTTTTTTCCTCTAGTCAGCTTATCTCTTTTTTAGTCCTTTTGATTAAAGTTCTCAATTCATTTAGTATCTTTCTGTTTCTCCCCAGTCCTTCTAAAGTGGAACTACAAAGCGCTGCAGGGAATGCTTGTATTTACCTCCCAATTCTCCTAGCCAGGCTTTCGGGCTGACTTGAGAGCTGCATACCACCACGTCTTTAAAAGTCTCCAAGCCTACACTGAGCCATTTTACTCTTCCCATCCTTCTCCAGCAACAGCAGTAACTTCACCTTCTACCCTCATCACAGGCTTTTAGAACTGTGATTTGCTGCTGAAGTCCTTCCCTGATGATCAGATAAACGGAATCACCCACACAATTCGGAGTGCACGCCTCTGCTCTGGCAGCAGAGCTGTGGCAGGGTGGGGAGGTGACGGGTTCCTACACCGCCTCTTTCAATGCCACATTAAGCCAGTTTTTCATCCAACGTCTGTCTGAGGCAGGAAGGAAACTGGAGGAGCGTTCAGCTGGAATTCTCCTTGGATTTGTCTTGTGTTTTTAAACAAAAACTAGGGAAACAGCAAAGAAGTGTGCATCACAGCTTGGCTTTATTTGGGCTTTCATTGTTATTCAGAAATACCATTTTTCTCTCTTCCACGGGCAACATCCTGTTTTGCAGCCTAGATGTGCTCCTACTCACCACATCAATACCAGTGAGTTCATCTTTCCATTTTCACCCAAGTTGCTTAGTAACAGAAGATGAGGGGAAAGCGTGTCCAGACTGCACTGCAATGCCTTATCTTCAGGTTCATTGGAAAAGATGGACTAATGGACCACCAATGCGAAAATGTTGTTCACATTTGAATCACTGGATCCATCTGATATTCCTCAAGGAGCTTTTAGAAGAGTATTTTTGTCATATTTCTTTCCAACACACATTTTTATGTGAATGCCCTTTGACTATGCCACATCTAAGAAATAATAAAGTATTCTTTTATTTTATTTTCTTCACAAGGCACTCTGACTGCTCTGGTAAATACAGGGGATGAGAGTTTCTGTATTTTGGGCAGACACACTTTGAATCATTTTATAGTATCATTTTGAATGTGAACTTACAGTCCATTAAAAGGACAGGCAATCTCAAGACTTCTTAATAGTGTGAAGCTGAGCTTAATAAAGATACAGCCTCATGGATGAGTTCCTTCACTGCTATGATCCTGAGAATGATCTCCACTCCCACAGTGGCTGTATTACATCGTGCTAAAGCAGCACTGCATTAAGGAACTGTGCAGCTGGGATTTGCAGGCCTTCAGCTTTGGTCTAACTTACAGTTCCTGAAGGCAAACAGCAAAAGCACAGCGCTTCCAAAATCCACAACAAGATTTTTAGTTATGTTTCAGGAAAATTTCCTATTAAAAAACCCCAGAACTAACCAAAACCCAAACAATACACACACACAAATGTCAAACAAAACCCAAAAAATAAGGAAAAGTCATGCAGAAAGGTCAAGAGAAATCATTCTTGATCACCAGTCTCCAGAGCTGGCTGAGGATAGAGTCAGCTCAGAATTCATCAGCATTGCAATCAAAGATGAATTTTATGTCCATGTCCTTCCCTTTGATCTTGCACTAAGGAAAGAATTTCTTCTCTAATTTCTGTCTTTACATAAATTTATTCCCTACAGAAACAGCTCTTTTTCTAGAATTCCAGCTCACTGCATCCAAAGCCAACAGCAGCCGCCATCAGAGCCACAAACCTATGTAGGAGTTGCTTCCTTTAATCCTGCTAGGTCCAGGGAAAAGAGGGAATAAAGCCCAGGAGTGCTGTGCTGGTTTTAACTGGGATAAAGTTACTTTTCTTCGGAGCAGCCAGTGTGGGGCTGTGCTTTGGGGCTGTGCTGGGAGCAGTGCTGATAACCCGGGGCTGTTTTGGTTATCCCTGAGCAGAGCTCACACAGAGCCCAGGCCTCTTCTGCTGCTCCCCCGACCCGAGCGGGCTGGGGGTGCCCCAGGAGCTGGGAGGGGACACGGCCGGGACAGCTGACCCCGAGGGACCCCGGGGATGTCCCGGCCATGTGGCCTCATGGCCAGCACGTCCCAGGTCAGTGGCCTCATGGCCAGCTTACAGAGCAGGGGAGGAAGAAGGGAGAGGGGCGGTGTGGAATGAAGGTGGAGTCTCCCAGGTCACTGCTGCTCAGGATGGAGCCCTGCTCGAGCCCCTGCCTGCCCTCGGCACCTGGGGAATGAATTCCTGCGTTCCTCTGCCTGAACACTCGGCTTTTGCTTTACCTTTGAGCTGCCTGTGTGTCAGCCCAGGAGCTTTCCCTCTTTTACCGTTCGCGTTCCCTCCTCCCTCCCAGCAGGGGCGGCGAGAGGCCGTGGGGCCGAGCTGCTGCCTGGGCTGGAGCCCCGCAGAAGTTCCTGCCCCGCCGGCAGTGCCAGCCCCGGGCTGTGCCCCAGAGCCACCCCCGGGACAGCAGAGCCACGGGGCAGCCAGGGCAGAGCTGCAGGAAAAGGGGATGCAGGAAAGGGGATGCAGGAAAGGGGGATGCAGGAAAAGGGGATGCAGGAAAAGGGGATGCAGGAAAGGGGGATGCAGGAAAGGGGGATGCAGGTAAAGAAAATGCAGGTAAAGCAGACACAGGTAAAGCAGCTGCAGGTAAACAGTTGCAGGTAAAGCAGCTGCAGGTAAAGCACATGCAGGTAAAGCACATGCAGGTAAAGCAAATGCAGGAAAAATGGATGCAGGTAAAGTGGATGCAGGTAAATCTGCTGCAGGTAAAGCAGACGCAGATAAAGCAGATGCAGATGAAGCAGCTGCAGGTAATGCAGATGCAGGTAAAGGGGATGCAGGAAAGGGGGATGCAGGAAAAGGGGATGCAGGAAAAGGGGATGCAGGAAAAGGGGATGCAGGAAAAGGGGATGCAGGAAAAGGGGATGCAGGAAAAGGGGATGCAGGAAAAGGGGATGCAGGTAAAGCAAATGCAGGTAAAGCAAAGGCAGGTAAAGCAGACACAGGTAAAGCAGATGCAGGTAAAGGGGATGCAGGTAATGCAGCTGCAGGTAAAACAGACGCAGATGAAGCAGCTGCAGTCGGGGGCTCCCTGTGTGGGCGCAGGGATGGCAGCACACGGCTCAGCCCGCACCGGGAGTCACAGACGTGCTCTGCTCTGTAGCACTGCTGTGTGAACAACCTCTGCTGCTGCTTCTTCATCCTCACCCTTGCCAGGAAAGCGTCTCCTGCTTCCGCAGATGAGAGGGGGTGATGGGAATAGATACTGAGTATCTGCTCGAATGTATGAGGTATGTACCTGGTACAAACACAGCTTTGCATTTATCTGTTAACAATGAATAATAAGCAGCACTTTTAGAAGATGAGTGCTGGGTTCAGTCTTGGATATATTTTTGTTTTGAAAAGCAGAAATATATCTGTATATCATTACAGAATACTCGAGGTCTGTGTGAGACTACCTCTTGATCATTAGTTTGTTTTTTATTTCTGTGTTTGAATCTTAAGAGAAAATGTGTTGCTGCTCCACAGCACTACTTATTCAACGTCCTCAAATCCCCAAGGCAAAGAGTTTGGTTAGACACAAGCTGGCAGAGTACAGATCATAATTATACTGAAAGGGAACCTTTTTAAAATTCAAGATTAAAAAAAAAAAAGGTGATTTGAAATACACAGTTTGACTAAGAACTTAGAAATGGATGGCCAGGATCCTACAGGAATATCTTTAAATACTTAGGGGTGCATTATGCAAATCTTGAATTATGCATTTATCATTGCTCCCAAACTCAGTATTGTAGCAGAAAAAAAGTGTGATAACAAATTACTCCTATAAATCTTAGCAAACAGTTGATACTTCTGTTGCACGTTTACCTCTGGAGTTTTCTAAAATTCTTTAGAAACTATAGCCTGTATGTTGCAGAGTGATCATTGTTTTATCTGTGTTGAGAATAAAATTTATTTGATAAATAAATCCAAATTTGGCCCAGTGAAGAGTTTTTCTGATCTACCACTGAAACTTAGTCATACCTAAAAATCAAACACCCTTCAGTGCACAGCGTCACTACAGACAGAACAGGAACAGAACATACTGAAAATAGGTGAAAATAAAAAGAACAAAGGTATTAATGTGGAACAAAAATAGCTTGAGCCTGTACTTTCTGCTTTGCCAAAAAGTCTCAAAGATTCTTAAATGTCTAAACAGCCACCTAAGAAGAGGAGAATCTGCCCAAGTGAAGGCAGCGTTGTGGCCCAGGCTGTGAAAGGAGCAGCTCCTGCACTGGAGGCAGCTCTGCCTCTTCATCCTCTGCCATCAGCACCCGAGCTGTCGTCCCCTGTACTGCAGGCTCCTCACACATTCACAAGTGTAATAAAAAGAACTAGACCGTGTCCCAAAGGAATGGAATGAAAGAGAAAAAAATAAAATTCTATTGCAGATACTTTCAGCTTTTCTGTGTTTTTTCCCCCAATCTTCTCATCTTTAACAAGGGAGGTTCCCTTCTTGGTTTGTGTGCTTTGTAAATAGCAGCAGCCATTATTTATTCAACATATTTGCCTTTTGTAACGTTGGCTTTAATTTTTAATATTCACACTGATATTCTTCTTCTATAGTGTTGTGTGTAGGGGCATAGCTGTTTGTATTTATTCATTAGCGTGTTGCTAATTAAATATGTGTTTCATTAAACGTGTTTAAAAAAAAGGAGAAGTTGAGAAGAATGAACACACTGAAGTGCAGCACCCCTAGGCTCTGAAAAAGCTTCCACAGATGAGTTGTTAAAAGTAATGTGGGCAGCAGGAGTGTCAAAAGCATCTCATGTTTTCTGCTCGGTGCCAAGTTTAAACAAAATGAGCGTGCTAAAGGTAGCAGGTAAAGTTAACATGCATCTGTCTGCTTGGAATATTCATGCCTGGAATCAAAGCGCTTCAGTTGCTTCTCCTCTAGCTGCTCCCCTGGCTGGCTTTTTGCCACATGCATTATTTTGTTAGAAGATTCCTTTACAGAGATGTGCAGAGATCCCTCACGCACAAACGAGCAGAGGCGCTGCCCCTGCCCGGCGCCTGCCAGGAGCTGCTGCTGCTGCCTGCAGAGCCGGCCCCGGGCCCCGTGCAGCTCCTCTGCACCCCTGCAGCTGCACTGCTGCCGGGAGGGCCCCGGAGCTGCGCCCTGACACCCGGGGGTGTCCTGCTGCCCGTGCAGCGCTCCCTGCATCTCCTGCAGCACTCCCTGCATCTCCTGCAGCACTCACTGCATCCCCTGCAGCGCTCACTGCATCTCCTGCAGCACTCACTGCATCCCCTGCAGCACTCCCTGCATCCCCTGCAGCACTCCCTGCATCTCCTGCAGCACTGCCTGTATCTTCTGCAATGCTCACTGCGTCTCCTGCAGCACTCACTGCATCTCCTGTGGAACTCCCTGCATCTCCTGCAGCGCCCACTGCATCTCCTGCAGCGCTCCCTGCACCCCCTGCAGCGCTCCCTGCACCCCCTGCAGC
>VZRO01005556.1:264321-309745 GCA_013397915.1 Daphoenositta chrysoptera | reverse complement strand
GGCTGTGCCGTGCCAGGCTGTGCCGTACCAGGCTGTGCCATGCCAGGCTGTGCCGTGCCGGGCTGTGCCAGGCTGTGCGTGCCAGGCTGTGCCGTGCCAGGCTGTGCCGTGCCAGGCTGTGCTGTGCCGGGCTGTGCCCACCGCTGCCTCCCCCAGCTGGGCAGGGCACCGTGACAGCCCGCGGGGACGGGAGCCAGGAAAAGGGAAATCTGCTCTTCTGAAGTTGAGGCAGCACCGAGCTAAACTCTGCTGCCAACCCCACCACAGGGACCTGAGAGGGGCTCGGGCCGGGCACGGGGAGCTCCCGAAGCTGAGCTGTGCTGTGAGTGCCGGTCACAGGAATGGGGTGGGGGAACCTATCCCGGGCAGGGAAATGCCCCAGGGTGGTCAGGGACAGCTACAGAAAGGCTCCTTTTAGCCCTTGGGACACAGACTGGGAAAACAAAGCTGTGACTGGCACAGAGAGAGTCCCGTCAGGCTGGAACACCAGGAGTTACAGCACCAACCCAGCTGAGCAGAGATTTGAAGGAACATCACAGCGGTCTGTAGGTTTTGCGCATAAAATGAAAAGATATTTCAGGGGAAATCACCAGTTTATGCAAAACAAAAGGGTGGGCAGATGAGAAATTTTTTCTGAAGGAACATTTATTATTCATTTGCCATGACTACTCACAGACAGACTTGATGATGGTGGACACAGAGGGAATGGCCTGGGTGGCTGATGAAGTGAAATTGTACTAGCTATGAAAATGTGCTTGTTAGAAGGAGTAAGGACAGCTTCAAGAAAACAGAAATAGAAGATAAGTTTTAATAAAAGGTGTAGGGCGTGAAGTGAATCTGTTGCAAAGGATTTCAAAAAGGCAGTTTTAACAGTCTCAGCATATGTGAAGAAGGAACTTGCAAGGAGGCTGCACATGATAATGTGTACCAGAGAGTAAGGAATGATAAACAGAAGAAAGATCAAGAGTGTGCAGAACAGACAGAGTGAGGAATGGCACAGAACAAAAGGTTTAGAGATAAACTGTTATGGAGCAGATGCAGAACACAGAGTGCAAGAATGACACTCAGCTCCACTGTCACAGCTGCACTGGCAGATGGAAAAATACAAATAAGATATAAAACAATGCTCCAAGATCCATAAGGTGTCTGTTCCACGGTTACAATGGTCCTAAATGCACTGGTTTACTTTTCAAAAAGAACCAGTATTTAATCTCTAAGTATTTAAATACAATATGTTCTGTGAACAAACAAGTGCTTCTCACACACAAATTTACTCTGTTCAGCCATTTACTTCTGACTTGCCCTCAAGGATTTGGACAGCAGGAGGATCCAAAAGAAAAATCATGTGATAAAAGTTACAGATGATCACACAAACAAGGGATGGCCTGGGCTTTATCTGTAGCAAACTGATCTCTACGTACAGCAGTTGGCTGAGACAAAAAAACCAACAAAATTGAATTCAAATTTAGGCACATTTAACAACATATGGAGTGTTTTCATTCATCTGGAAGATTAAATTTTTATTATTATTTCATCAAACTTTAACTATCATCTGGAAGAAGTTTTTCATTATTTCCTTAGGATATTTAATTCTTTTACAGTAAAATATTAATGTTCAATCATGTATATTTTCCTTCTGTTCCTCATTCTCTTCAGTTTGTGTCCATTTAAACGTTAAAATAACAAAATTAAATAATTTCTTCCTCAGTGTTCAAAGACCATTTCCATGATGAAATAAAACTTATTTACCACTGCATGTTTATTATACATGAATAGACTGAACCAGGAACCTTTCTCAAAGACCTTACAATTTATTGCAAACAGGAAAAAAAGGAAAAAGGGTAATTTGATAATGGAGAACAGTTTAAGTGACACTATTTGGGCTATTGATCAGGGAAAGGTAAAAGACTGCTTAAGACCTGCTGTAGACTCCTGAAGTCAATTGAGTGCCTTTACTGATTTCTGCCGACCTGATTTTCCAGGCAGGATTTCTGGCAGAACTTAATGAAAACAGAGAAGTTTCTCAGTAGACAAGAGAGAAAGATCATTCCAGATATGAACTAATTATCTCAGCGACAGTCAAGATAAGGAAATAAAGGTCATATTAGGAAGAGGGATGAATACATCAAGTGAAATAGCACAACAAAAGGTTGGAAGGATGAGAAGACAATTTCCAGTGATGAACAGCACCGAGGAATCCGTGGATGGAGCAGGAACAAAAGGACTGAAGTGGAAGTGAGACAATGTCTGCACATCTGCAGGGGCAGCAGAGGAGGAGATTGGAGGAGCGTAATTAACACAGAGATTCCAGGGTAGGATAAGAATAGAGCAGAGAAAAGGAAAACAAGCCGTTCTAAATGTCAATGTTAACATAATATTTACAAGACAGACAGTGAGGAGTGACTGGATCAACACTGTGGAGATAAAGGTAGAGGAAGCAGACGATAGGATCAGCTATAAAGATGGCAGCATTCAGATAGTGACAAAATAGCAACTGTGATTTCAAAGTGATAGTTCAAGAAGCTGCTTGACAGGCCAGGAAAAGAGATGGTTATTTAGGATTTGTCTGGGTATGAATATTGACTGTGTCAGTCATGCATGTCAGAGGAGTCAGGAGAGGGCCAGAGGCAGAGTAATTTCACTGCAAACACCAGGAATTATTTGTCTCTCATCACCATCCCAGCACAAGTCCCCCTACAACCCAACTGTGAGGGTTTACCAATTAAGAGCTGAACTGTCTGCTTGAGAAACTGAAGAAATGATTTCTTAGGTTATTTTTGGGTTCTATTTGCTAGAGACAGCCTTAGCACCAAGAGGTGCATTAATTCATACATAAAATAACTACTCATAGTGATATAACCTGCCCAGCAGTCAATCTAAATTAACATTTTGCAGTTTTTGTATAACTGTGGATGGACACTTTGGGGAACTCTCTCAACCACTGATACAAACAACTAAAATCAAACAAAGCCACTTCCAGCACCATCTAGAACGTGCCAATGAACATTTGGATATCAAATCAGTACCTGAAGCTTGGAGCCATCTAAACCACGGAGATGCTGGCACATACTCACCCTGGAACCACGCACATGAGAACACAGACTCTTCCTCCATCTGACCACATTAACACACTCATAACATGAATGTTAAAACAATAACATTATTTGAATGCTACCTGTGCTATCACATATTTTAAAACTTCGTTACAGTTTTGAGCTAAAATCTCTCTCTCTCGTTAGTGCTTTATATATTAGACTAAAAAAACCCCCAACACATTATTTGTTTTCAATCCCTGCTAGTAAAGATAATGTTATTCCACTTATTATAATGAAGTTAAAGTGCTTCAGCAAGTCCTTCATGTGGCAGCATCATCTGTGTCCTAAGCTGAAGTGTCCATATCTACCACTTCAAAAAGCATTCTCCTTGCTGTGGATAACCATTGAAATACACCCTGGGCTAAAGACCCCTTCTCATTTCCTGGGAGCTGAGCGTGCTGCTTAGTGAAGAACTGCTCACCGCCCATCTAAACCCACAAAAACATATCTTATGTTTGAGTACAAAGGATAATGACAACTGCACTAACACGATTTCAGTGCATCTAGTGTTCATAAAGAAATGACAATTTCAAGCTGTCACGCTGCTGAAGAATTCTAAAATTGCTGTTGATGCACCATGTAACCAGAGAACAGGTGCTAGAAATGATTGGAGAGCAGTTCATATTAAATAGAGACCTTTGGAAGAGAAAGGCACATTCTGCCAGGGAAATTTGGAGAGGTTCAGCTGATAACGCATATTTATGAATACTGGCAAGCAATGGCAAAAGAACAGGAGGTAGAAAGAAAAAAAATTCTTGGATGAGCACAGTGATATCGCAGCAGAAAAGCAGACTCTTTCTCCACTGAGACATTATTGCCATACACTGTGCAGGACAGTCAAACCTTTAATAATAACAATGACACAGCACGAAAAAGGCTTCCCTCTCAAAAAGAAAAATCGGCAGCTGTAGTTAATGAAAATCCTATTTTCCTAACATGATCAGTATCTGAAGGACAATCTAGGTGCTTTGGGACACCCCACAGCCATTATCTCACAGAAGGTTAAACGGAGTTACCAACTCTTCAGCAACTTCTCTCTTTTTACTAAACTCAACAGCTGAAGGGATTCAGCCACAGATCCAAAACAAAGATAGCCAAAGGTGTGTAGAAAGCTGTTTCAGCCAGCGTGTAAAACAGTGGGGAGCATTTGGCAGGTTTTAATCTGGAACTAAGACAGTCCCTTCCAAAGAACCCAGACAGTTCAATGCCCCTTTTGTACCTCTCGGTCTCTGGAGCTTCTGCTGATTGTTTGACCAGGCTGCCTTTCCCAGAGTGCTGCAATGCTGGGGCTGGGGGTGGAGAGGGATTCCAGGGGGAGGAAGAGAGAAAAGGAAAAAAAATCGAGTAAGCTCATTCATATGTTGGAAGTGGAACTTTAATGGCTGAATTGAAACTCCTCTCCATCCTGTTACCTCCTCCTGCAAAACACCTACGAGATGCTCAGCAACCCGGAGTGTTCTTCCTGTACCTGCTGACCTCCCCAAAAATTGTTCAGAGCTCTCAAACACAGCACACGTGGTTTGGGGACCAGATTTGTGCCACTTTGATGTATGGGTTTGCATTAGTCAAACAGGACAGAAACGCAGCTGCAAGGAAAAACAAAGATCATTTCCCCTGTTCTTCCCCCTCCCGATTCAGCCCCGAAGCCCCTCAGACTCTGGGGCTGCAGGATCCAACACGTGAGCAGGGGCCACAGGTAGCACCCAGTCACGGATTTTAGGGACACAGGGATCTGGAAAGGCAAACCCAGACTCACCAAACATCTGTCATACACAGCCAGAGCCAGGCAGTGCTCTACAGCCAAGGATGGGCATAAATCCCACCTTGACCCCTGGGCAGCTGCAGTATTTTACTGCTGGAGTTATCCTACGCTGGACATAGCTGGGAAAATCTCCTCTGATGTTTGCCTTCATGACCATTTGTTTCAGCTAATTCCAGATTTTGGCTATTGCATAAACAAGCAATTTTCTAATATAAAATTGCTCACCTTTATTTCAGTGAAAGACTCCTTGATTCTGTACTGTGTGATGGAAGAAGGAAGGGAACGATCAGATACTGTGGCAGTGGAAATGCTGATAAGATCTTATCAATTTGGTATTTCAGTCAAAGCCTTTAAATACACCCAAATTTGCATAACTTCTATTCTTCTATCCTTTTGGAAATGCAAATAAAACATCAGCATTGGGGAAACAGAAGCAGGTTGACAAATAAACCCTTGGGAAAGCCAGGTACTGCCAGCTTCTCTTCTGTGCCTGAATATTCCCCCTTTCTAACAGACACAGTGCACAGCATTTTTCCAGGCCTAAGACACACAGGTTTGAATTCAGGAATAGCTGAGGAGAATCTGGAGAGGCTTCCAGTGAGATCTAGTCCACAAAACGTGGTTTCAGAGCTTAACCCGTGTAAAGCTCCTGTAAACTCGAAGCTTCTGGATTTGAACCCATCCTTAATAAGAACGAATCCATCGGGTATCCTTTGCTATCTTTGAAATTCGGTTCTAGGTTAGCAGAAAAGAAGATATGGTAGAGGCTTTAGGAAGGTAAAGAATAAAAACTCCAAGATCACACATCAAGTGCCTGACAAGAACTTTACCAGTGACTTGTAGCAGATGTGGCAGACAGGGGTGATGAAAGTCTTGTGTCCAACAGCCAGATTCTGGTGTTGTTCTGCAGAAAAGGCTTCTGTTCACACCTGACTGTCAGACCATGGTGTAGTGAGAAGCACATTTCTGCTGGCACCCAAGGACCTGCTCTGCACATCACAAACCATTGCAGCGCAGCAAAGGCAGGGAAGCGAGGCTCTGGTAAGATCACAGCAGTGGGATAGAGACAAAACAGACCCTGAGGTGACAAACAGAACACGGGGAGCACAGTGACCTCAACAGGATCACACACAGCCCCCACGGACAGGGGCTCTCTGCTAATTACACGGGTAATTTGCTAACGTGCCCAGAGAGAACCCAGTCACTCTGCTGGGCCTGCTTCTCAAACCTTTCAAAGGTCAAAATGAAACTGGAAGTAATCCAAAATGTCCTGCCCTTGCCCCTCTGTCCCCAGTGACATTTTGGATCCACGTGCTGGGCTAAGCAGCTTGACACAGAATGTGCTTGGCCGTGTCTCCGCAGAAGGGAGTACATGGAAAAGCATTTAACATTGACCTGTTTGTGCTCCCACTTTCATCGGCTGGAAATCGCAGGCTGGCCAGAGAGGGGTGCGTCTAAAAGCCCTACCTGAGGCCATTAATGCTACAAAATGTAAACGTGAATAAGCAACACCAGTAACTTGAGTGGTGCCCTACAAGGGGCTCCGTTCTCCCAAAGGAGGTGAAGTGTCTGGCTCTGAGGCTGCCCGGGGCGGGAGGCTGGGCACGGGCAGCAGAGCACAGGGATGCCCGAGGAGGGGCAGGGTGTGTTAGCAGAGGTGCAGTGGGCACAGCTGCAGGGCTCAGCACGGGCTCTGCCCTCAGACTCAGTCAGAAATACACCCTGATGTCTCCGGGTGCAGGCTGCACCCTCTAACACCACTGCTCTGAGATTTTTAACATCAATCCTGACTTCAGTAGCAAAGGCTTGTTTGTTTAAGTATGACTTTTTCTTTTCTAGTAAGGCTTTAAACTTTCTTTGCCACAAGCTTCCCCTCACTCTCTTTACACTTTATGTGTGGTACAGCACGCAGGTTTCGTTTCCTGCTGAATTCACACTTTTTGTTTGCTTATATATTTCAAGATCCCAATCAATCATGTTGTCAAAACAGTCTTTTTGTATCATCTACCTACCACCACTTGTCATTAGAGATGTTTAAAGCTCCAGTGCTGTAGAGAGTCTGATTTACGCTCTGACATCTCCCACACTGAGCTTATTATAGTCATGTATAAACTGCCCTTTCACAAGCTTTAATTAGGAAATAACAAATGGTTCAGGAGCATGCTGTTAGGCAGTTTATTCTTTCTAAATTCAGTATTTCCACTGTACTCCACTGATCACAATGTTGAGCTATGCAACAATCATGTTGATTTCTAAATTTTTACTTTAACATTTAAATCTCTTTGTGACCTTTTCCCTTCTCCTCCATCTCCTCCTCCTCAAACACATTTTACAGTTTTCTGAATTGTTCTAGATGCAATATTTCTGAGCTGAAACAGGAATAAGCTAAAAATAAGCACTGCACCATCAGAAAACATTTATTTTATTAAAGGCCCACTGGAGAGGTGGCTTTCTTGGTAACACACCATACTCTCTGCATTCTAATACACCACTACAGCCTTGCAATTTCACTAGGACTTTAATAAAAACTGAGATGAATTATATTGTTCAGTGGCTTGGAGTCACAAATTCCAGAAAGGGTTATATAGTTCAATTAACCAGTCACCACATTGCCAGAGCTTATTTTATACAGTAAAATTAACGCTGGGGAAATGCATCTGCAGCAGTTGCTGCAGACCACAGTGTTATATCAAATGTGGTCCAGAGAGATAATCACACAGACCCCAAAATAAAAGGGGGAGGAAGTCCTAGAGGTCGAACATGAAAGCAATATTTCAGATGTGTATCTATGCATCTTGTTTGCAAAACTTTGTTTTCCATGTCTGTAAGTGGAATCGTTTATTTAAGGAAGATGCTGATTTGAACCTCACCGGCACAACCAGTCCTGCAGTACCTGTTTATTTCCCAAAAGAATGTGTTTTAGTATTTATGAGGCAAAGTCCCAGCCGAGTCCACCTGCAATCAGTCACTGCTGCTTTGCAGCAGAGTAAAGACTTCTGAACAGATTCATCACTACAACTGCCTAAAGATTATCCTATTCCAAAATTGTGTTTGCACTGCACAGCACCAGGGGCAGCAACAAAAAGTCTGAAAGGGCTCAGGATGTTTCTCCGACTTGCTTGGCTGTAATTTCCCACCTGAGAGCTGCTGTTGCTCAGGTTCGTGGTGCCCTTCCTCTTCAGCTCCAGCACAGATTAATTCAGGCCCCCGTTCCAGTGGTTCTGGTACCAGATTTGGTCCAAACGCCTCTTCCTTGGCATTCCACAGCCTCCGGTTCCTGTCGCAGGTGTCAGGAGCTCTGCACAGCTCGAGTCCAGCCCGGGGGGCGGCCGGGCTCTGCAGCTGGCACGGGCTCTGCAGCTGGCACGGGCTCTCCGAAGGCACAGGCGCCTTGGGAAGGGATGCTGCAGGAAGCATCAGCACTTGGGATATTCCGAGCTTTGAATCAGCCAGGACTTTGGGAAGGGATGCTGCAGGAAGCATCAGCACTTGGGATATTCCGAGCTTAGAATCAGCCGAGACCTGAGAATCAGCGTGCCCGCACTCAGGGAGCCCTCAGCAGCAAGAAGCAGGAATATTTAGGCTTCCACGCTGTCTTTTCCGGAGATACTCACACCAGGCCAAGAGCAGAGGCGCTGCACAGGGATAACTCATCCCTGGCGGGGCTCCCGGCCGGGCTGCCCGAGGCTCTGAGCGAGCTGTGCCCCAGGAAGGTGTCCCTGCCCACGGCAGGGGCTGGAATGGGAGCAATCCCTCCTGGGTGAATTGTCCTGCAGCAAAACAAGGTCTCTCTCAGGCCCCTTCCAACCCAAACAATTCCATGATGTGCTTTACTGGCTGAGATAAACACACAAACAGCAACTTGCTTTGTCCACGCCTGGCAGTGTGGAATATTCCCCTGCTTGGGAACTGATCTGCTTTTCTCTCTTAGAACAAGTCTGGGGGGCTGCTCGGGAAGCCTGTCTCTGTTCAGGCATTTTGAGAGGATTTTTCCTGTGATTTTCATAGAATAAAAATACATGTATACAGAAATACTTCATTAAACCCACCACACAGCACTTGATAATGCACAAATATGGATTTATTTGACACGTGAAGATGGATGCATCATTATAAAAGGGGCGCACTGGAGTGCACTGGTGATCAAACTAAGCCCAACCTGTTGAAAATTGTATTTCCACTTTATTAGCTCCAATCATTCATCAGCTTGCAGAGAAATTCTTGCTCAAACAACATCTTTCTCAAAGGGTTCTTTGGGGAACAGAATACATAGCTTGTTTTAAAAACTGATATATTTTGTTTTAATAAAATGTTTGGCTTTGAGTACACAGACTGATACACTCTGTCAAAATGTGTTAGATCCCTAGATAACTGCATAACACCAGAGTATTATCTGACACGTTTTTGAAGTCTATTTTTACTTATTTTTATCTATTATTTTATTTATGTTTGGCGGTAGGCTTTATTTTTATTTATTCGCATTTGTTACTTTCAAAGTTTAGTCCTGGCATTTCATCTGTACTTTCTGTGTACTTTTGGCACGCTCAAAGGGAGACTGCTGGGACTGGGATGAGCAAAATTTGTCCTAGCTCATGAATCCCATAGGACGTGGATCTGAAATGGAATTAGGCTGAGACAGGGCCATATTCAGCTCTGTGCTGAGTGACTTCCAAAGCAGGGGAATTTCCCACTTTCCAGGAATGTGTTTACATTGCAGATATGAAGAACTAATTTCCAATTCTTCTAGATCTGACTCAAACCCTCATTTATTTATCAGGCCTGTTATAAATCCTGGGCCTGCCCTCATCATTTTGTGATACAATGTGTTATTATCCTTCTACATAAAATAAATGTAAGTGAATACCTCAAGGGTGAATTATCCTGCATCAACACAAGAAAGTAAAACAATATGGAAATTGTTTGTGTCCAAAGTTCCAAGGAATAAAAATGACAGAATTTTAAAATTCCGATAAATAACTGAGTAGTTACCACTCTTTATAATCTCTCTGCTCTGCTGAATGTTTTGCCAGATTGAGTTTCCCAAGGCAAAAATACAGTTCCAGTTTATAAATAATTTCCTGAATCCACAGGAACACCTCTATGGAACTTACAGGCAATAAACAATCTCACAGAACTCTGAAATATCCATCCTTTTTACCACAGGAGTTTTTTTGCTCTGTTTTTGCAGACAGACTCTGAACATGACCATTTCCTGAGCATTTCCTTTCCCCTCCTTACAGCACTTACACTTTTTTAGCAGGGGGATTTATTGTACCAGCAACAAAACGCCTTTCAAAGTCCAACAGGCAAAAGTTGGTATCATTTGGAAGGATCCATCTGAATCAATTTAAACAGCCACAAGTGGCCAAATCCTGAATGTTGAGACTGTTCTATGAAATCCAAGGCAAACATAAACTCGGAGGGGACTCTTGAGTGTTCAGATACACATTAGTGAGATACACAATTTAACCCAGATAGTATCACTTGTAAACATTTGTATTATTCTCTGTAAGGTTATTCCAGTTATTTGCATTGAGAAATCCCTGTTTTTAATGGGTAAACTGTGGAAGAACTGAAGAAAAGTTTCCATTCTCTTTCATTCTCATCCTCATCTGCTTCCTCCCACCCAGGATCCACGCTCAGCTGCTGAGAGCCCCTTTGTCAGAGGTGAGCAGTGCTGGTGCTCCTGCTGTGTCACAGGGGCAGCACATCCTCCCTGCAGAGCTGAGCAGCCCTAAATGCAGCTTCTGTGTGCTGTGAAGGGCCCTGCCTGCACTGCAGCTGCACCTCTGCTGCTCCCGAGGCACCGCAGAGGCTCTGGGGTACCACAGCTGGCACGGAGGGCACCCCCGCACAGAACGCCTCAGGTGTCTGTGCTGATATTCACTGCAGGAGAGGCAGAGCTTACCGTGAAATTCATCTGAAAAAGTCGCTTTCCAAAGAGAAGAACTCTCTGCCTTTCAGTGTGTGTGAGGTGGAGAGCAGATGCTCAAACCCATTCCCTCTGTGGGTGCTTTTAATGCTATCAAAAAATTCCTTCCAGGAATTCAATTTTCTGAAATGCAGTAAAAGCACAGAAAGGCCTAGAATCCGAGATAGCACGAGAGCACCAAAAAATATGGTGAACTCTCTGCAAACACTGAAAATTTAATGGACCCAAACAAACAGGGAGAAAGAAGCAGGGATGTTATTTTGCTGTGCCCCTTGTTTCCTTCCCTGATTTTGCCATTCTGCTCTGCAGTCTCAAGCAGGAGTGTGTGGAGTCCTAATTAGAGCTGGAAGCCTTCGTGGGGAGGAAGAGCTGTGCCAAGCGATGCCAGGAAGCTTCAAATCTGAAAGGCTAAATACCCCACGAAGCCACAGCTGGAGAAGCGTCCTCTGGCTCGGCGAGGGACTGGGAGTGGGGACGAGCCACGGAGCAGTGACAGGGAGCTCAAGTTAACAAGACCTGCTGGGAGGAATTTGCTGCAAACAAAAACGTAGACGGGTCTGTCTTTCTGCTTCCAATACGTTCCGTGTCGACTTGATGCGATTTTCACAANAAAAAAAAATAAAGCACAGAAATCTTGGTGGGCAGTGTAAGGAAGTCATAAAGAAGTTTAATAGCAGCAGAAGGGCTGGTGCCTGCAAGGGCCAGGGCTGAAATCCCACCCGACTGCCAAACCAGCGGTGGGAGTCAGAGCAAGGCACTCCAACCGCAGGATGCCTAACACGGGATGGGTTTCAGAGCCCATCGTTTTTGATAAACGGCCCCCGTGAAATAAAGCTCTGATACCTCCCCGGATAAAGCACTGGCTGCTCTTCAGCTGAACAAACAGGTCAAATATCGGGCAAATATTAGAGAGGCTGTGACTCTGCTGCTGCTCTCCGTCAGCCCGGGTTGGGGTCTGCGCTGTCCTTGCGGGGACCGGGCAGGACCGCGCAGAGCCGGGGCCGCGCCCGGCAGGGAGCGAGCAGCTCGCTCCGGACGGGGCCGTCGGCAGGAGCCGCTCCCGGCGGGTGCTCACACCCCGGACAGCCCCGAGATCGCAACCAGGCAAATCCAGCTCATTACATGCTGCAAACCCAGAGAAGGCCTCGCCACTTCTCTCAGTTAGGACTTGCAATCCATTTCTCCTGCCAAAATGACACACTTCTAAAGCTTTTACACCCAACTGAGCTCTGCTGTTTTTCAAGGGGTTTCTGTGATACTCCAGCTGCAGCAGGTAAGATTTATAAAAGCACACAATATTTTATGTTATACCTTTCATCCTGAGATATTTCAAAATCTTAAATTAAATTATAATTTGGACAAAAATAATTTATTACAGCTCTGTAGTGCAGCCCTGTTCTATGGTGGGATGAACTAACCATTATTTCAAAGACCACAGCACACCGGGTTTGCAAAAAAAAAGAAAAATCCTGAAATGACTGTTAACCTAAATGCAGATTAATATCAACATCAAATCACTTGGGTATTTCTTTCAGGATTGACTAAGGAAGTCTGAAATAATTTCTCACAGGCTGCTAAATGCCAATTAGCAGGGGGCCTTTTGCTTATTTGTTTGCCTTCTATATGAAGAAAGACTTTTGCCTACCTGAGCTAGACCCAGAACTGTCAGCTGCTCCCCAGCTCCTGCATAAACCACTGAGGTGTCCAGATCCTGGGAAGTATTTGAAATTAATATTTGAAACCATCTGGTCAAGAAAAATATACTGAAGCTTGAAAAAAGACAACTGTCAGGAGACAGAGGCATAATTAATTCAATTTTAACATCCACACAGAGGCAATGTTAAGGCAGGACCAGGGGAACCAAGAATTTAATTTCTCTGCTCCAAACTTTCTGCCACTCTGGAAGAAAAACTGCGACTGCTGCTGTCTGAAAACGCTTTCAGCAAAAGCCTTAACGTTCCAAATGGGCCCGCAAATCTCATTCCTGTATGGTTTTTAAGTTGTTTAGTTCTGAATCAGCAGTCTAAAAGTGTGTTTAAACACTGCAGGTAACCATTTCCCATGGAACAAATAGGGAGGAAATCAGGTTACAGCGAGGGCACCCAGCAGGACTCTCCTACTGACTGCTCAGTGTCAATGAAAACTGATTCCTTTAAGAAAGACACTCGGGGAGAAGGGAACAGATTGTGGGAAACATGTTCTGCATGCAAGAAGGAGCCAGGAGATGGAATGCTGGATACTGTGAGATAATTATGCACAGGGAAGAAAAGAAGAATCAGACAGGGTAGCAGCAGAATAACAATATTTCAGGAGATGGGAGCTGTACAAACCGGGCTGACTTGCAGCAGCACGAGGCAGATAATGGATGAGCATCCTCCCTCACTCTGTGCTCACTTACTAATTCATGGAAAATAACTGCCACGCAGCAAGTTTCTGATGGTTTATCATTGTTCAGGTCACTAAAACTACTGGTTTTGCCAACCATTGAGTTATGAACTGAACAAGAATCATACTATGGAGACCTGTAAATGTTTATGCAGTAAATAAAAAAAAAAAATTACTTTCAGGCATACTAAAAAAATGGATTATGACAGCTGAAAAATTGAGAAAAGGTTGCTGTAATAAGCACAAAAAAACCTACCTAGAAAGATGCCAAGTAGGCACAACCTGAGCTGTGGGCAGCCCAAAACCTCTGCGTGTGACCTTCACTGCAGGGGCCTGTGAGGAACAAAACCTCCCTGGGGCAACCTCCCAACACAGCACCTCCCACACCACGAAAACCTGAGAGCGCTCGAAGGAGAACGGGGTGGAAATGGGGTTCACTGACACAATATCAAGAGATTTAAATAGGTTTCAGCTGGTTCTAGCAGGGGTCTAGCAGAACATAACACATCTGGGCTATCAAAAGAGTGGGATCACTTCAGTGATCAATGTAAGATAATGACACTTCAGATAGCAATTTTTGTTATTTTGTGGTTTTGTACTATGGAGTCACTAAAGGGGCTACAAAAGTGATGCACGGCCAACAGAAATGACCCATCAGAAAAGAAATTTAGTTCTTCTCTATTTTCAAATCCACTTTATTATTGTGAATTTGAAATTTCAACTCTTAATGAATTTCTTTTTTGGTAGAGATAATGTAATTAGAGAAGAGGGCCTGAAAATATCTTTTGGGAAAAATGTGGTAAAAATGGATCAGGGAAACAAAAGTCACTGGCAAACAAAAAANGTATGTATGTATGGGACATAACTGACCTGGGCCAGTTGAGGACTGAGTATCCCTTTTCCTCTCCTGCATATGCACAAGAAAAAACAAACAAAAAAGTCTTTTAAACTGATTCATTCTTGAAACAAACATAAGGCTTCCATGAGCAGCAAAAATCTGGTCAGAGAAGTTCTTGAGCCTTGAAAGAGATGACCTCTTCCTGTTTTAAATAATCAGTAAGCCCATGGCAAGGTCTGAGCTTTTGTTTATCTTCTGAATCTGCTGCTTCCATTCTAAAACCTTTATAAACAGAGCAACAGCACAAAGCCAAGCAGTGGTTTCAGCACTATCTATAATACGTAGCTTATCAAGAAAATAAACCCCAATTTTAGACTATGACAGCAACAGCCATGATTTTTCTTGTTTTAAGCTCTTGCTTTAGGACGAAGGAAAAGGAACGTGGCACAAAGTCATCACTAGACAAGATTCTGAGATTCTTCCCAACTCACAAGTTCAAATCATCTCAGGAGCATGAAGGCAAGGTAAAATAAAATCAAAGAGAGCACTGTGGATGTCAGCAAGGAAAGGCAGCTGCCCAAATACCCCTTTACCTGCAGGCCCCCTACATCACCCAAATTACAGACATTTGGTGCTGTGGCTGCAGCAAGAGCAAGGAGCCTTCATGGAATACAAATGATGGAATACAAATCACAGATTTCAAAACTGGAAAGGTCTCAGGACTAATGAAGTGAGAGCAAACAGGAACTCTCTGCATTGCTGAAAAAGTAGTCAACAAAATTAGGGAGCAAATGAAACACTCCGGAATGGCTGGTAATTACCACGGCTCACAAATGAGAAGTGTGATACTCAATCACAGAAAGCAGCAACAGAAGAAGCCCAGATATTGTAATTGCAGGAAAAGATAATCATGTGTATAATAAAGTAACAAAGAAAATTGTGGTAACCAGGAGATCAGAAAGGATTCTGCAAGGGATAATACAAAAGAGGGAGCAATACAGAATAATTTCAGAGACCAAAATGAGGAAGCTGGGGAGAAAGAATGGTAAAGGAGTAGGAGGGATTTTATAACATGCTGGATAGAGTTGGGTTTTTTTATTTTAAAGACCAAGCTAATTAGACACTGAATAGTCATCTGGAACAAAGGTTAAGCATCAGCTGTTAAGACAGAAGAGAGCACTCAAGGTGAACCTATCACAGATTTCCAAGTTGCAGTAAAAAATAAATAGAAGATGATGGAAGACTGGCTTAAAATTTTAGGGACAGAAATAGCACAAGAAGTGACAATTTCTCCTGTGGTTTTGTTATTGTTGGGAACAAGCGGTATGCATGCAAATCGTGAAGTGTATTTTTTGATGCACTTTTAAAAAGAATGTATCACGGTGCAGCAGCTTACAGTTAATGGAAATATTCTAATTATTGAATAAATGTGAAAATAACATCGACACGAGTCAGAAGACTTTTATCTTGTGAAATGTAGTCGGTTTGCTTTTCTGCTTGTTATGACATGATTCCTGGAAATGTGATTGCAACCAAATATTCATGTTAATGCAGACCAGGACCTGCACACCTCAGCTCCAAAGCAGGAGGGGAAATGGATCCTACATGAAAAATAATTACTCTGGGTAGCACCTCATTCCATACATTATAATCCTTTAGCCTGAAATCACTGCTCTCCCAAAACTGAAAAATTCGGCGTCCTTTGTGCAGTCTTGTTGCAAGCCTGAGTGCGTTGGAGAACCTCGCTGGAAACCCAGCCCGGTACAAACTCCAGAGACAAAACCCGAACATCGCTCTGCTCTCTGTGGTCACCCCAAGAGCTCCCCCAGCCCCTGCCGGGCTTGGGGCAGGGTCCCTTTGTAAAGGGTGTCCCTGCCACCCCCTCCAGCCACGCTGCTCTGTTTTGGGCTCGTTCCTGATACCCGGGCAGGGCTGCCCGACTGCTTCTTTACATCTCTGTTGCTCAAACACAACGGCATCCAATGAATTTATACTGTATGTATTTATTAGAAACATCTGCGCTTCTAAAACCCTATAAAGGCTCTCAAAGTATCCTACTAAAATAAGTAAAAGCATCATCAAGTTCATGGGAATTGTCTGTATGTTTTAAAATCTTTTTCAACATTATTTTTTAAGGAATCGTTTTATTAGGTGTAAAAGAAATCTATGCATAAATAATTCATTTCATCTGAACACATATTGGTCATTGAAATACAACTTATCTTTATTTTGAGAGCCTAAATGGACTTCAGATGTTCCTTCTCTGATATGTTACAAGGTGATACATTTCTGCTACAAGAATTATGGACTCTGCATTTCTCACTGAATGTATTTTTGTATCTTTTTTCCCTAGGAATACTTAATGGGATTTTTTGTTTGTTTGTTTGTTTTCTTGTTGTGTTGTGTTTGGGGTTTTTAACTGGCAGTCACATTTTACAGCACCACAGGAAAATGCAGGCTATATAAAACTGGAACGTGGCAAATCCAAACTCCTGCTCAGAGGAGGGCCAGCCCCGAGGTCAGCCCGGATCACCCAACACTCCACCCACTCGTGTCATGAAAATCCGCTCAGGATGGAGACTCTCCAACCTCTTTGCACAGCCTGTTTCTATGTTTGACAGCTCCAGGAGTCAAAAAAAAAGGAAAAAGAAAAGTAATAAATGCCAAAAAAGACTTTTCTCCCACCCAGCAAGAGCCGCTCTGCCCACGGTCTCTCATCCTCCCACCCTGCAGCGCTGGCAGCGCCCACAGGCACTGCAGGGCACCCGTGGCTCCTGTGCCATCCCTGCCTCCCCAGCCTGAGCTCCCGGCTGGGTTCACCTGGGGACACCACTTTTCTGTGCCCTGGGTGTCTGTAGGGACGGGCACCGAGCTGGCACAGTGCCCTGGGTGTCTGTAGGGATGGACTGAGTGGCACAGTGACCTGGGTGTCTGTAGGGATGGGGACCATGCTGGGCACTGTACCCTGGGTGTCTGTAGGGATGGGCTCCACGCTGGGCACTGTACCCCGGGGGTCTCCCAGGTCCCAGGGATGGATGATCCCCTCCTTGCCCTGGCTGTGCTGCTGCCCCTGTGCCCAGGCTCTGCCAGGCGGTGCTGCTGGCCCAGCTCAGCTCGCTGCCAGCTGATTTTGGCAGAGCTGCTCCCCAGCCCGCAGCGCTGCCGGGGTGTCCCCTCCCGGAGCCCTCACATCGGGGCTCGGTGGCCTCGCCAGGCTCCTCCTGCCCCTCTCCCAGCCTGGCCAGGCCCCCGAGCAGCAGCGCTCGGGCCATTTCCAGACCCTGCTGTCCCCGAAACCCTGCTGGGAGCTGGGTCTCGGTAGCTACAGGAGATTCAACTGCCCGTTTGATGGGACAAATAAAATCGCCGCTAGCTTAAATAGGTGATTACACATACGGAATTTAATTTGAACGGCTGATGCCTAATTTCTCCTGCACACATATAAAAAAATATGAGGGTTGAGGCTTTTGAGTACAAATCTGTGCCAAAATGCTTCCCCTAGAATGAAAGGCAGATCCCGAGTCCAAGAGCTCACTCCTCTGCTGAAAGCATTCCAATTTAATCCAGAGTGTTGCACATATGTAGCACTGAAGTAACACTGGGGGGGAGTCAGTCTCGTGATATCTGTAAGTGTGCAAAAACTTCCTAAGTAGCGTAAAAGCAAGGGAAAATATAAAGCTAAAAAGACAAGAGTTGATTATTTTCCTGTATTAGCATTAGAAAACACGCAATGACTGCAGAGCACAAAGCAAACATGTTTGAGGTGTGATACTCCAAGTGCAGTATTTCTGGAACAACAAATTTGGTGAAACCTGGAAAATGACTAGATACATAAAATATCAAGCTGCAGTGTCAGTTAAGTGACAGGTAAATTAAAGCACAACAGAACAAGGACACTGATTTGGTTCAAAATTCTATGTCTGCAGCAAGAATTACATAAATAAATTGGCAGGCAGGCACAGACTTTTCATATAAAAGATGACAACAAAACCAGCAGAGAGTTATGAAATCGTGAGTTGTTATTACAATTCTCGGAGACATTTTTTGACCTTCTTCAAACTATTTGTACTGGGGAAGGCTCAGATACAAACACCAGAACACTGGCCACGCATACCCGAAGTGTTTGGTTGGTTGTGCAGTCCTTGGGACTGTAGCCCACAGGACAAGCAGCTGCTTCCCAGCCTTGTTGCCCAGTTTGTGCCCAGGTCGTGCCCGTGCTGCCAGGACAGCTCAGCTCTCTGACCCGTTGCCATTCCCTTTCCTCGGGGCTCAGCTCTCTGACCCGTTGCCATTCCCTTTCCTCGGGGCTCAGCTCTCTGACCCGTTGCCATTCCCTTTCCTCGGGGCTCAGCTCTCTGACCCGTTGCCATTCCCTTTCCTCGGGGCTCAGCTCTCTGACCCGTTGCCATTCCCTTTCCTCGGGGCTCAGCTCTCTGACCCGTTGCCATTCCCTTTCCTCGGGGCTCAGCTCTCTGACCCGTTGCCATTCCCTTTCCTCGGGGCTCAGCTCTCTGACCCGTTGCCATTCCCTTTCCTCGGGGCTCAGCTCTCTGACCCGTTGCCATTCCCTTTCCTCGGGGCTCAGCTCTCTGACCCGTTGCCATTCCCTTTCCTCGGGGCTCAGCTCTCTGACCCGTTGCCATTCCCTTTCCTCAGGGCTCACGGGCACACAGCAGGGTGCTGACACATCCAGCTTACTCTGGTGGCCCGAAGGTTGCTCCAGCGAGGCTCATTCCCGCAGAGGTGCCCAGGAGAGGCAGCTCTGACAGGAGCTGAGCGAGGCTGAGCGAGCCCCGGGCAGCGGCCCCGGCGCTCTGCACCCCGGGGAAGGGCCCTGCGGAGGGGTGGCCCCGCACCAGGACACCCCGGCTGCCCGGAGAGAAGGACTGGAACCCCCAGCGCTGCTGAAAGGGCTGCCAGGCACTGGAGCCCTGCCCAGGGCAGCGGTGGGCTCACCACCCTGAGGGGAGGCAGAGGAAGGCAGATGTGGCACCTGGGGACACGGCTTAGGGCTGGGCTTGGCCGTGCTGGGTTATCTCAGAAGTCTTTTCCAACTGAAAGAGTCCATGACTATTGGATAAGCAGCTAATTTTGAGGTTGTTAGCTGAGGGGAAAAAAACCCCAAAGAGTGGGAGGGGAAAAAAGAAGGAAAATGCATGTTGCTCCAGCATCTGCAAGACCAAAATTGCCACAAATGTAATAGTGCTGCTAAAAATGTCTGGAGAAACTTTCTATAGGAATGACCAGACACAAGGAAATGATCAAGTCAGGATGTTTAAAAATGTCCTGTCTGAAAATAGTCCCATCGTCACTGAGACAGAATAATACTGCATTTATTCCCAGTCCAAACCGTGTAAAGCGAAAATGTCTTCATTAAAAGGGGCTTAACGTGCACGGTGTAATCTTATACTGTAATAAACCAGGAATTTACTCATGGCCAATTATCCCATATCAGCTGGGGGCAGGTGGAGGGGGAGGATGGAATTCCCAGCTGAGTGCCAATAATTTCTTAAATAGCTGAAACTCATTTGCTTGTTATAGTCCAAACATCATTTAATTATCATAACAGTGCAGAATGTGTGGCAGTTACTGACCAAAATCTCCAGTTTAATTCTCTGCAGTACAAATAGGCCAGGTATAAACCAAGAGTGGGTTTGGTTCTGCAAGGTGCAGTATCTGCAGCTCCTGCCCGGGATCCTGGGGACTTCAGAGAGCTTCTGTGAGCAATGACTCGAATGAAGGTATTGGGAATTCGGTACCTTGAAGAAGCAAGCCTGCTTTAAAAGGTAAAATCTGTGTGCCCTGCACATGCAGAACCCTCCTAGACAAGTTCCAAACGAGTCCTGCTGTTACTGCATCACACTGCTCCACTCACAGTAAGGAAAAAAGAAATGTAAACATGAAAGATCTTTAGAAAATGTACTTCCTTAGAAATATTTTTTCCTCTTTTTATTTCAGTTTCTCTTTCTATTTCCACTAAGCCTGGGGTTTTTTTGTTTTCTTTGTTGAAAGAAGTTTTAGCCTGATTGCTTCCAAGAATGCCAATAATCACATCCCACTATCCCCAGTATCTTGTGGGAGGCTCTGCTGTGCCTAACTGCATTACCTTTCCCAGCATTTCAGATCAGAATAGCACGGAACTGCTGTTTCTCATGTCACAGAGGTGAGTTCTCTTGTGAGATTGTATGAAACAGCTAGTAAAAAGTCACTATTATCTGAATCCAAATACACAAAATAATCCTAAGTGGTTGCCATTTTACTGATAGTCTGTGAGACATGATTGTGTCATTTACTGAATTCAGCCACTAAATGACAACATGAGCTGGAACTGTGTGAACAATTCTTTTCAGAGCCATATGTCTGCAAATTGTCTGAAAATTGCCAGCACAGAGGGGGAAAAAAAAAAAAAACAACCCCCAACAAAACAACAACACTAAAAAAAATCCTCCCAAAACAAACAAGCAGTTGCTTTGAAAATGCAATTTGGAATAATACCACTCCACCCAACTGAAGTGACTTCCACTCTTCCCTCCAAATGCACACGTGTGAATGTAGCAGGATATGGTACAGGGAAATTGCACATGTAGCTGCAGATAGAACCAATAAAAGTCACAGAAAGTGACATTTCTTTGTGTGCTGTACATCAGTGTTAATATGGGAGATCAAGATGACAGGACAAAATACAGTAAATATAGATACAGCAGCATCCGTGGAGAGATACAATCCTATAATCCCCCCAGAGACTCCAGAATACAGACATTATTTACTCTGATTTCTGATAGAAAATAGCTTACTTTTTGCAAGTAAAGGGGATTTTTTTTTTTTTCCAGCAAGCAAAGCATAAGCATTTACTCAAAGCTGAATAAAACTTACCTGACAATTAGTTACTGGCACCTTGTGAGAGCCAAATCAGACATGGAACAAGCGGGTGTAACTTACATGACAGATCATGACGTAGTTTCACCTCAAGACATTGAACCTCAAAGTCGTGAAGAAGGCGGGCTCACAAGAACTTTCTGCACGGGGCTTTATTCAGTGCTGCTCCCCTCTGGTTCAAGGACAAGTTGCCACAAAACTTGAGGTTTCTGCTGGTTTTGCTGAACCGATGTGAGCACAAACATCCCACGGACAGGTGACCTTTCACTGGGTTCAAACTCCACAGAGGATGAGAAGCTGCTCAGGTCACCCCTGCCCCGGCTGTGGTCAGACCCTGCCAGGATAACCAAGGATCCAGACACAGACTTTGGTCTTGGAAGCTTGGCTGGGTTCTCCAATCACTTCACCGGGGCTAACAGAAGAAACAACCCCGTCCTTGGGGTCCTGCTTTCCTTGCACCCTTGGGCACCAGAGCACAGCCTGTATCCCAATTTACCTTCCTTCCCCTCCCCTGCGTCCCGGGGAGCAGCTGGGCCCTCAGAGGGTGCTGAGGAATCATCTCAGCGCTTCCCACAGCTACAGCTGCCCCACGAGCAGCTGGCAGAGCCTCAAATCGCGTTACAAGAGGTGGCAAGGTCCTCCCACCTCATCTTAGCTACACATCATTTACAACTCCGCCACAGAACAGCAAATCGAAGTGAGATGTGTGTCTCACAAGCCTTGTGCACAGGCAGGAAGGCACCAGTGACAACAGGGCATCTTTTACACCCCACTGCTTCTGCCAGATTGGTCTGAACTGCTGGCTCCTGGTTCTGGGGCACAAAGAGTGTGCAAGGGTGGGCAGCAGCCACTGTCACCACTCAGGGACAGCAGCTCTGTCACCAGCAAGGGACAGCAGCTCTGTCACCAGTGAGGGCACAGCAGCACTGTCACCACTCAGGGCACAGTAGCACTGTCACACTGAGGGTACAGCAGCTCTGTCACCACTCAGGGTACAACAGCTCTGTCACCACTCTGGCACAGCAGCACTGTTACCACTCAGGGACAGCAGCTCTGTCACCACTCAGGACACAACAGCTCTGTCACCACTCAGGACACAGTAGCACTGTCACACTGAGGGTACAGCAGCACTGTCACCACTCAGGACACAGCAGCTCTGTCACCACCCTGCTCCGCTCCCACCATGGTCTGAGACCCCAAAGGTTCTCCAGCTCACAACAAACTGAAAACAGCAACAGCAGAAATGCTGCAGCAGCTGCCTGGAGCACCTAAACCTCCAGTTTTTCAACAAAAACCATTGGGAGCTGGAGCTGCCTGTGTGTGCCCTCAGCGCGTGCCAGTCCCACTTTCGAGTAAAATCCACAATATCAGCTGTTCTTTGGGACAAAGACTATCAGTCCTTCATCCTGATCTCAAAGCTCTCCCACAGTGTGGAACAGGGCCTCGGTTCAGCTCTCTCCAGTGTGAAAAGTTGATCACAAAAGTCACTGCTGAGTCAATTACCTGTCTTTTATTAGCAGGAGATTTCAAATAAAGTATTTAATTTCTGACGTTTCTTGGTGGAAAGTGAAAAATGGAAAATATTGAGCACAATTTTTAGTTTGCGTTGCACGTAAAATTATTTCTCCGTATTAGCACAGTCGTGACTATTTGAGAAAACAAATTGTTAAGCTTGTACATGTGAAGATGCACAGGAAATATTTTAAATTCAATTCCATGAGTTCATTTGAATTATTTGAGTTGTTCAAATATTATCCAAGTTAGACTCATCTTATTGGCAACAGAAACAATGCCATGTGACTTATTATTTCAGATTCCTGCATCTAATCAGTGCAGCTGGAAAAGTGAATATTGAATTAACAATTGATCATTAATTCATGACAAATGGTACTGAATAAATCCACAGAGAAAACAACTGTGAACACTCACTCTTCTGGCAAGTGAACACTCACTCCTCTCTCCATCAGCTGCTAGGGCCAAAATCTGCCTCATAAATTTTAGACTGTAATTCAGCTCTAAGTTGCAGATTAATACTAATGAAGTGGCATTTCGTTTTGACACTTCATTTTCAGTGGGATGGGATGAAAAGCTGTTTTGTAGGTTCTAGCACACAGACTTCTAAGACTTTTTTTTTCTTTTTTTTTTTTTTTTAAATATGGAATACCTGATGCTACCCAAAGGAACAAAATTTCTGTTCAGTTCACTTAATTCCATCAGCCTTGGTGAACACTCCAGGGCGTTGCCCTTTGCTGTCCGCCCAGGCAGAGCTCAGCGCTGCTCAGTGCTCAGCTGTCCTGCTGAAACCCCCCCTGCCCCCCACACTCAACCCTGCCCCTCTGATGGGCACAATTTTGCAAGTTTTAATTACAGTTTAAAAGGTGTATACTGATCAAACTTATCTTAACAAAACTCGTTAGAAAACAAACAACAGAGGAATCAGGGGCAGCTGCCCCCACCCACAGAGCAGCACCGGGGAGCTGGGGCTGACACAGGGGCTGACTCCTTCAGCTAAAAACGGTACAGCTGGGACAGAGCATTGGAGTGGATCTTTTATGAGATATCTATAACATTTATTTTGGTATAAGATAGCCTTTTACTAGGTAGGTCACATTCATTCCTGATTAAAAGCATCCACATGGGAAATTATACACAGGACTGCAGCAGTACAGCAGCACTGATACAGCTCCATTGCTAAATCACTTCATTTAGACAAGCTGTACATTTATTTTCTACAAATATAAGTCCTCTAAAATCAATGTGTCATCAAATTTACTTTGGGGGAGAGATAACCAGACTACCTGGTGATTGAAGAGACTATCTGAGCTAAAACAACACAAGCATGGTACATTTTGCCAAAAAAGGAGGTGTCCGGGGAACTTTACCTCCGAAGTAACTCTGAACCAGCACAATGCCTCAATACACAGAGAGTTTGGGGAAGGAAAAATAGAAGTGAACACACAGCTGTACACGGAAGCGCGAAGAGATATCTGGAATTCATCATTCTCCTCCTAATTACAGCCAGCTACAGCCCAGAGCGCTCTGACACAGTTACATGTGTGGGGTTTGGATGCCTTTGCTGGCAGAAGCCCTGCAAACACCAGCGAACACCAGCGAACACCAGCGAACACCAGCAAACACCAGCGACCACCAGGACACACCAGCAAACACCAGCGAACACCAGGACACACCAGCAAACACCAGCAAACACCAGCGAACACCAGCAAACACCAGGACACACCAGCAAACACCAGCGAACACCAGGACACACCAGCAAACACCAGCGAACACCAGCAAACACCAGCAAACACCAGGACACACCATAACCAGAAGCACGAACTGGCTGCAGTTGGGTTTGCCATGGACGTGCAGACGCCTCCGTTCAGCACCACGGCTCAGAGCCCATCGGGGCAGCGCGGAGCTGGGGAATGCCAGCCCTTCCCGAGCCGGCCGGGCACTGGCACTGATGGAGATGAGTGTCCGAGCTGTGGTCCTGCCTCGGGGAACGCAAACAGCCAGGCAAAGGCACGGGAACCTGCCCAAAGCTGCCCCCAGAGCTGTCAGATCCTTCACGGAGGGGCAGTGCTGCTGGTGAGATTGAACCCGGGTACCCAGCAAACATCAGCTCGCAGGGCATGTCCTGATGGGCTCAAAGCGGCCTCGGGGATGTCCAGCCAGGAGAGGATGAGGGAGTGCAGAGGCTGCTGCTGGCTCAGCCTGTCTGCCCCGACTTTGGTAATGGGGAACACGAGGCTCCCCGATGTTGTTCATCATCACAGAAACCTCCACTGCTCCACTGCAGGAAGGCTGAGAGGGGCACCTGACAGGGGCATGGAGGGACAGGACACAGGGAATGGCTCCCAGTGCCAGAGGCAGGGATGGATGGGATTTGGGGCAGGAATTGTTCCCTGTGAGGGTGGGGAGCCCTGGCACAGGGTGCCCAGAGCAGCTGTGGCTCCCCTGGATCCCTGGCAGTGCCCAAGGCCAGGCTGGATGGGATTAGGACACCCTGGGACAGTGGGAGGTGTCCCTGCCATGGCAGGGGTGGGACGAGGCGATCTTTAAGCTCCTTTCCAACCCAGGCCATTCCCTGGTTCCATGATTAGCTCAGACTGTAATGAAGGGCAGGATTGCCCTTGAGTGTGTTCTTGTCCTGGTCTATTGCCCTTGGGGACAGCAGCTCCTCCATCCCCTGCCTCTCCCTGTCCTATGAGAGTTTGAAACTTCTGCAACTTGACAAAAAACTGGCTCCTTACTAGAGGACAAAAGGAATAAATCCCCTCTGTACAAGTGCATTTTGCACAAATTACAGCTGCTAACTTCGCTGAGCTTTATTTTAATACAAGGCGAGAAAAAAAGTCCTACCTTAATCCAGTTTTCATTAAAAATAAATCAAAAAATGTATTTCAGAGTGAGATGCCCTTCAAGGCTCCCAGGCATCGGCAGCATCCCATTGCTTGGCAGCTTCCCTCCCTGGCACATCCTCGCTGTTGACCACAGATTTCAAACAGCTGATGCAAAGCTGACCATTGCAGACTCTACCCTTGAGTTTATACACGAGCTGTTGGGAGCATTTTAATTCAAATAGTCTCAGTTCCTTTCAGAAATAAAAACGTGGAACATAACACAAGTGCAGCTGAGCTGACTGTGCTCATCAGTGCCACCCAGGATTTACTCTGATTAGAAGTCCTCCCATCCTGCTCCCAGGCCCGTGTTCTGAGAAGGCTCTGCTGAAACTGCGCGTGGGGGCATCGGGGCAAAACCCCAGAGGACGTCAGACACTGCTGCTCTCTTGGTAAGAACTGCACAGGCGTATCTGGAAGGAAGAAACCGGCCCTTAAAGAGAAGATACAATCCCCTATAAAAGACATTACAGAACACTACTTGTACTGGAAATCAGTGATCCACCAGCTGCTGTGAATCAGGGACTGGCACGGCCTCTGGACATCGCCTCTGGCACAAGAGCAAACTCACAGGCATATACAACCCTAAAATATGATTTGCTGGGGGCTAAATAAAATAAAATCTTACTTATTAATCATTTAACAATGCTAATTGTTATGCCTGAGTAACAAATAATTATTATCACTCTATCTCGAAAATGCTGAAGACAAGTCATGGAGATTTGAAAAAGGGAATTTCACAATTCTGATACAACTTAAGGATCCTGTACAAAACCTGGAACATACATATTCCAGAATATGCCTGAATTTCTCTGCAGCAGGATCACCATCGTGCCCAGCCTGTGGTAAAGTCCCAGTGCCTTCAGCAGCAGGGGAGCTGCACAAACACCGACTGCTTCTGAGAACTCAGAGCTGTTTATTTACAGAGTTTTCAGCACCGGGTACCGGGGAGATTTGCACATGAAGGGAAGCAGCATCTGCCTGCTCCTCCGTGCTGCAGCGAAAGGAAACACCCAAGTCCAGTCCTGTCAAGGGGAAATGAAACCATGTCAGACGTAAATCAAAACCATTGGCCTCAAAACTCAGGGACTTGCTAAGGGCTGGAGCCCAGGGGTGTTCTGTCACTGTACCAGTGCCACTGTGTGCAGTGTGGCTGGGACAGTGGCAGCAGCACGCCCTGGTGACACAGGGGACAGGCAGTGACCAGCACCTGGCGGGCACCTCTCACCTCTGGAGCCTGACCTGGGGGCTGAGCACCCTCCTGGAGCTGGAGCTGTCCCAGCACCGTTCTGAGCCTCTTACACGAGCTGGGCTCAGCCCCCAGGGACAAGGAGCATCTTCTCTGCTGGACCTGTGCCAGCGCCTTGTCTGTCCCCAGGCTCGGGAAGCCACCCAGAGAAATCGGGGTGTGGGTACCAACAGCAGCCCGTGCTCCTATCTGCAGAAACACGTAAATAACACATATCTGCAGAAAGACGTAAATAACACATATCTGCAAAAACACGTAAATAACACATATCTGCAGAAACACATAAATAACACATATCTGCAGAAACATGTAAATAACACATATCTGCAGAAACACGTAAATAACACATATCTGCTCACAGAGGAGCAGCTCAAGGGCCGCCAGGAAGGGTGTGATACAAGGGCACCGTCATTTCAGCTTTATCCTGGACTGTGCAGGGAACACGGACAGATCACAGAGAGGCCGGGTGAGCCCATGCTGCAAGGAGCCACACCAACACCAGCAGCAGTGTGAGCTAAGTCACTGCTGCCAGAGCCCAAGAACAAACCATGTTTGCTTGTGGCATGTGGGGATATCATCCTCCACAAACGGCTGGAGATGGACACCTTTTATATTCCACCTGTCTGATCCACAGTCATAGACTGTACGTTCTGCTCTCAGTGAGAAATGAGAATATGATAGTGTTTATTATATGATAAAAGCTAGCTGATCTCACAATAATATTTAGGGAAAAAATGCTTTAAAGAAGTCCTGAAGCAACCAAGACAAATCACATGGAGGCACCACCATCTAATGAGCAGGGCCCTGGCATGTTCCTGCAGATCTGAATTCTTTTCTCAATTAAACAGTAGGAGTGGACTGTTTTGCAAATATTTAATTTCCAAGCTTCTAATTACAGTGGCTGAGTTTTTTCTCCTGAGGAAACAGGTGTTGACACAAGATCTGACAGATCCTAGCAACTGGCATTTGCTGGTCCCTTTCTTAGTTTTACAAACACACATGGAAAAAAGGAAAATGCACGATCTAACCTAAGAGACAAATATTTGGGCTGTGCATCAAGAATTTTTTGATCTGTGCTTGCATGGTGAGCTGTTTGTAATCTGGCTCAGTTCTCCCAGAGATGGAAGTTTCGGCATGCTCCATTTTGAAATGGCATCATCCTGGCTGTGAAAAGCTGCACACATGGGCCAGTTAAGAGGAAGTAATTAAATACATTCACAATGCAATCCTTTCAGTGAGGGGGATTTAATCTTGTCATCTTCCCTAGACACATCACAAAGGGAAATAAAGAAAATATAAAGAGGATATCTGTTGTACTTCAAAAATAACCATGAAAACCTATGATGCTTTCAGTTCAGATTTAAACTACAAATGGAAATAAAGTCAAATTTAAAGTATAAGCTAGTTCATTAGCATGCTCTAATACTGCTAAAATTTTAATGTGTTTGATGGAAGCAAGATAACCATAAAAAATGCTACCTCCTGCACATTGTTTTGCTGCACTGCCTGCATGTAGCTAATTACAGCCTCCGTGCCTTCACTCTAGAATGTCTTGCTTTTGTGGGTTTTATCCATTGTCCTTAATGTTAAAATGCAGGGCTTTGCCTGAATTACCATTTTATTGTAGTATTAAACTTGTGTTGAGCCACATTAACAGCACTGTGTTATCACATCAGGCAGTTCAGTTATTAATATAAATAACCACTGTATTTAGTTTGTATTTCGTCCCCACACTCCTTAACCCCCCCCAAATGATTATTTACTTATCCCCTGGAACTGTTGTGTTCCATCAGCTAAACACACGCGTTCTTTGAGCCGAATACTGTTTTGGAAATGCACAGTGCTTGCCCATTTTAGTAGCCTATTGTCTCTGTTCCTACTGAGAGGTTTTTGAAAGTGCATTTCTGGCACAAAGCACTGAAAGCTCTATGGGCTGGCTACTGCACACACACCATAAATCCATCCTTTATTCATGCTTCTGCCTCAAAAACATAAAAATCAGCTAAGTATCTGTTACACTACTGAAAAATGGCTGATGAACTTGCCTTGCCTCAGCTTTTTTCTGGTGTTGGAATATTATTTCCTATTGCCCCTCTGGGGCCCTCCTGAGGTCAAGAGGATTCCACTGACACAGCCCAGCTGCTCTGATCCCCAGGTGAAGGTGGGAGCTCCAGTGTCCCATCCCCAGGTGAGGGTGGGAGCTCCAGTGTCCCTTCCCCAGGTGAAGGGGGGAGTTGCAGTGTCCCTTCCCACCCTGTGATGCCTTATCCCTGTTCCTAAAATCAGAGCTGAACACGGTTAGAAGGGGAAAAGGGATTTTTTGCCTTGGTATTTATTTCAAGGATCCCTGGTGCACTCTGTCCAGGTGGAACACTCCCAACATGCACATGGAAATGTCCACCCCAAAATGCACACCCAAAATGGACACACACGATAGATCGGGTATAGAATTATAGGTGTTACAAATGAGCACATCTATCAAAGATTCCCCAGTGAGTGAGGCCGAGTGAACCTCCCTCCCCAAGAGCCCTCCCCTGGCCAGACCCAGCTTTGAGTTTACAAAATGTGTTCAGCGAGGACCTTGGTGTCTGAGGCCTCCAAGATGTTCAGTCTCCTGACTCAACAAAACATTCAATCTAGGAATGGAGGCTAAAAGAAACCCCAAGAATACAAAAGGCCACAAAGGCATCCAAAAGAGGTGTAAAAGAAAAGGCAAAAAATCCTTTTGGCATCACCCCGAGCTCCCCGTGCCCCGGGGTCCCCCAGCCCAGAGCGAGCCCTGCCCGGGATCCGAGCCCCCAGCCCTGCAGATCCTCAGCCATTTCGGGGCCATCTGAAGGAGTCTGCAGTGGCACTGAGCCATGTGGCAGATGTAGTAAAGAAGGGTTTATTTCATCTTGTTCAAACCTATTTTATATTGAATTCCTCGCTATGTAAATAAGAAACCAGTTCAAGGTCTCTTAGATTATTTGTTATTTCCACGTTGTTCAAAGGCACTCTGAGCTCAGAGACAAATTCAGCCAGAAAGGACTTCTGAGAATGCCTGGTCTGACCTTTCATGTAACACAAAATCCAAAATACAAGAGCATAAAAGTTAATGTCTTTACAACAGGGATGGATCCAGATGATTCAACCTGAACTGCACAAAATGGTTCCATTTTTAGTGCTGCCAAGTGATGCAAGTCGCACACATCCAGGTCCCCGTGGTGCATTACCTGGGCTGATCTCTCTGGCTTTCACAGGAGCCAAGCCTTCACAGGACCACATGCTGGACTTTGTGTTTTCTTTGCTTTTCAGTGCATTTCAGGCCATTCAATTCTGTCCAGTCCACCCTTTTCAGAAATGAAGAATATTTCTGTTCTCAATTTACTTAAAAAATCCTCAGTATGTGAAGGAGAGGCCAAGCCTTGAGCCTACAAAGCTGACATGGTCCCAACAGATGGAGTCTACCCAAGCTGAAGAAAAAGACAAAAATCCTCACAAGGTCCAATAATCAGAAAATAGTGGAAGCAAATGTGCTCAGTCTAAATGTGGCAGTCAGTCTGCAGGAACCATATGACTCTGATAGAAGAGAAGCTGCTCCACGCACGCTTGCAATGTCCAGGCACGGGTCCATCTTCTCCTGTCCCTCTGCCACCTCCTCTTATCTGCTTCCAGCTGACAGCCATGAAATATCAGCCTCTTCTCAAATTAACTGAATGATAATCTAAACACAAACTTCCCTTCCAATCCCAGGAACATTTCTAACCCATTTAAAAACTCTTCTCGCTGCGTCTGGATCCCTTTGAAGCTCTGACACCAGAAGCAGGCACAGAAATCCCAGTGACAGTCTTGGTAAGGCTGTACCCAAAAGCAGGATCACTCTCCCACTCACACTTTATAAACTTTCCTCGTTTCCCTCAGAAGACCTGGTTCCCTTTCAGCCACAGCACTGTCCCGAGAGCTCGTGTTTAGGGGCTTTCCTCTTCCAGCCCCCTAAACCTCGCTTGAGTGAATTAAACTGCAGAGCCCTGGAATCGACACTGGCTGTTCCCCCACGGGTTACCTTGCAGTGGTTTTATTAAAGACAGATCAACTGAGTAACCAACCTGGAGAATGCAATAAAAGCAACTTCTCGTTTGTTACTACTCTGCCAATATTTGCAAAGCCTCAAGCTCTGCAAAAGAATTACATTGACAATTAAATTCACTGAAAATAATGTTAAATGTTAGACCCCAGCTCAGCCCTGCACTTCCCTCCAGAAGGAGCACTGCTCACTGATCTCTCTCTCTTCACAACTGTATTTTAATATCTACCAATGACTCCGTTTTTAAAAGACACACAGCTAAATCCAAGCTTCTAGTCCAAATGTCATGCAGTATTAAGTTCTGAAGCCCAAGCACACAATGCAAGTTAATCTGACTTTATCAACCTGCCCATAATCCACTTAAAAAAAAATAAACTTAAAAAAAGATACTAATTGTCTGTCTGACAAGGTCTGTATTTTCCAAGTAACTGCTACTGTTAATGAAATTTTTAGCTGCCAAGCATTGCTGATGAACTCCTGAATCAAGTGTTTTGTTATTTTACACAGAATCAATATCAGGCCAATTTGCCTACAGCTTCCTGGTGATTCTTCTCTACCTCTTTAAAGCAAGGAACAGTACACATATTATCTCAGAGTCTGTGACATTTCCTTGGTTTTCAACACTGTTTCATTAGTGATTCAGAAAGCCTCTCAACTTTTTTTAATGATTCTTATGAAATTCAACATATTTTTCCCCATTCTCCTTTGTTACAAATGACAAACCTATTTCTGCCACAACAGACTGAAGGGATGTATCCACCTGCTTCCTGCCAAATTCCAAGCAGAATTATCAACTGAACATCTCAGTTTATTGGTTCTTCATTAGTTATGATACTCTGACAATCACCCTTATTCCAAATCTTCCTTTAAGGAAGGGCTGGTGAGCGATTTCATTACTTTTTAGCACTGAACACTTTCTCACAGAGATGGAATCAAAGCTGGTACCACAAAATCTATGGTGAGGAAAATACCACAAAGATTAATTCAATTTTGGAGCTGCACCACAGCAACCTCAGCAGATCAGAGAAGGGGCCCTGCTCCGGGGGGAGCAGACAGAGCACCCCAGAGCTGCCAGGAGCATCTCAGCTCCCCTGGGAAGAGCCAAGCCCGAGACAGGCAGGAGTCAGCAGCAATCGATGACAAAGCAGGCTGGGGATGCCTGCCCTGGTCACAGACTAAAGCAGGAGAAACACAAGAGGTTTCTCGAGGCAGAGAAGAGCAAACCAATTACACCCTTGCTGCTGGGGTAATAATGAGTTTATACAAACTGAGGAAATGCAACCTTTTGGGGTGTATGAAGCAACTAAATCTAGGAGTATCTTAAACCATGAGCAGTCAGGGAGAGCACAACGGGACAGAGCCCCCCTTGAAACCGAGTTCTGCACCACTCACAAATGCACAAACAGCTCCAGACTGTAGGGGGAATGAAAGTGCTCTTGAACTCTCCAGAGGTTGTTTGTGGCTGGCACACACCTGAAAGGAAACAACGGCCCTCACAGTCACCGTGACACAGAATTTCTGCCTCTCGAGTTCACAGCACTCTCCCTTTTTCTGAGCAATCTCTCTGCAGAGCGGGAAAAATATCTGAGCTTTGCAGGCTGGTTTCTGTGGGAGAATAAAGTTAGTGATGCAGAGGCTGCCAACACTCGTGTACATAAAAATCCCCCAAAAAATCCCATCTTCTGGGATTTGCAGCTCTCAGTCAGCTCTCAGTTCCCGAGGAGCAACTCCAGACCCAGCACAGGGCTTAATTTGAGTTGGGGCAAAGACTCTTTTGCTTAACTCCTTTTACCCAGAATTTTGTATAGCACAAAGTTAATGGATTCTTTCTATCAGGACTGAAGGTTTACCAGTACACGAAGAAGAAGAAACTAAAAAGGTTGTGCAGCAGCGTTGCTTGGCATCTTCTGTATTGCAAGTGTGAGACTGTCAGCACCCCACAGCACTCAGCTCTTCATCGTACACCCGTCTGGAGCAGAGATTTTATCAGAGAGGTGTAAGTGACAGGGGTGTTAATGATTTTTAAATAAAACAAAAAAAGAAAGTTTTGACTATTTTGCGTTGTATCTTTTCAATGGCCACTGCTGTTTCATAAAACTAATAAAATATAAAACCAGCAAAAAATACCAGGATCAAAACTGCAAAATTAAAAAAGTCAAAATGAAGCCGTTTTTTATCCCAGAAATTAAAATTTCTGAGTAATCCTAAACATGTATTACACCACTTGAAAGTGGAAATGCTTCTGAACTATCAAAAACCCCACAATGCACAAATCCTGAATTTCAGCCAGCTTCAGTAAACAGTTTATCAACACTCATTACTCACAGTCAGAGTACCGAGCACACAGCCTCAGCATATGCTGCCTGACACCCAGCCTCCCAGGGAAAAGAGCGACTGCTCCAAAGATCTGGTTACTTAAGCCTGGGAGCTAAGAGACATAAAGGAGATGAATCTGTAATTATAGCCCAGTTACTATGCAAATGCTTCAGCACACTATCTTGGTAAGAAATCTAGGTCTTGCCTTTCAGAACAGTTTCATTATTAGAAACGATTATTGCCTTTATTCCACCACTGTGATATTTCATGCATTTTATACAGCACAGATAAGGAGCAAACAAGAACAAACAGCTTTTACCTCTGCAATCCTCACTGGCAGCATCAAAACCACAGCCCTGAAAGGACCAGGGATGAGAAACACCCGGGGATTTTAAATCTGCGCTTAGTAGAAAGCCTCAATAATAACTTGCATCTCACATCTTAAGACTGCAGCTATTTTTAACGAGTTCATGAGGTTGCAGCAGGCGGACCCGCACAGGTCAGACCCACCGTGATTCCCGGTGCCGGGCAGCTGCCGCGGCTCTGATGGGTCATTAACGCCTTGTCCTGGCTGGGAAGGTGTTTTTAAAGCCCGTTTTCCTCCACTGGCACTCCTGACTGTGCTGTGTGGTGGAGCCAAGGCAGGAATTTGTCCGAGGAGCGGGTTCGGCAGGGTGGTGGGGGCAGAGGGTGCTGGCAGTGCCAGCCCTGGGGAGCCAGGAATGCCCAGGGTGTGCTGCTCGCACCCTGGGGACAGCGGTGGCACCACTCACACCCTGGGGACAGCGGTGACACCACTCACACCCTGGGGACAGCGGCGACACCACTCACACCGCGGGGGCAGCGGTGACACCGCTCACACCCTGGGGACAGCGGTGACACCACTCACACCGCGGTGGNCCCAAAACCAGGGCTGGACCTGCCCTGGTGGACACGGGGAGGGGGCGAGGGGCCGAGGCCAGCGGGCTGGCACTGCCACCGCACTGTGTCGTGCTGCAGTGCTGCCACAGGGGGCTGGCACTGGGGCTGGCACTGGGACTGGCACTGGGACTGGCCCTGGGACTGGCACTGGGGCTGGCACTGGGACTCCACTGGGACTGGCACTGGGGCCGGGGCAGCACACTGCCCTGGGTGAGCACTTCGGGCCCAGCTCTGCACGGCACGGCTTTATCTGCCCTGAGGCAAAGCCGCTTTAGAGCAGCTCGGCTGAAATGGAATTCGAAAGGAGAGAAATCCGCGGGCAGAGACTTGCCATTGAAAACGTCCCGCACCTCAGCCACAGCTTCATTATCTCACACTCGCTGGGCTACTTCAAACATCCAGCATGTTATTCACAGCCACACAGTTTTCACAGAATCAGCAGAGGAAGGGAAAAAAGATGCTTGAAAAGAACTTTCTGCTCAAGGAAGTGAAAACGCAAGCTGTCCTGCATACTTCATCTAGTGCCTCACATTTATTAAGGGCAAAATAATTTCTCTGTGCTCCCGTAAATGGAGCAGATAGAATATCTCTCCCCAGCGCACCGGGAGCCACCAGGGCCAGCCAGATTAGGTTCAGAGCACGGATGCAACCTGCGAGAGGCATTACTGCAGGAAGTGGTGAGTTAGCAACATGGGTTTTTTTGCAAAATATTTCATTTGCATCTTCTGTCAAGCAAACAAAGGCAGTAATTGTGGGGAGATGTGTTTTGATTTTCCTGCGCTGCTGCCTCGTCCCCAGATGTAAGCACCGTGTCAGGCAATTCACAAATGACACCTCTTCCTGCAAACAAACATTATGGTTGATAATTAAAGATTGCTGTGATATTTGCAGAAAGGATAATAGGGATCTGGACAAAACAAGAATGGTATCTGATACATGGAAACAGTTGGTTTTATGGAGTGCTGGATAAATTCACTGCCATTTTTTGCATCTCCCTGCTTCCTATATTTTCTCATTTGAAGGACAGATCTGCATTAGTTTCCAAACAGAGAACATATTGTTCCACATGTTCTACAGCTCCTGAATCACACTAATTTATATGACTACATTTTTAATTTAATGATTGATATGTTGGCTTTGCAAACCGACTGTCAGAATAATTCACATAGTATTAAAAAACCCAAGTGTACAGTAGTTTTATTAATGCATCCCTTAAAGAATAATGAAACCTTCAGCCTCGCTCTAATGAATTCTGGTGAACCACTTCTGAACGATGCTATTCGTGTGTGCCTGTCCCTCAGCTGGGGAGGAGGCTGAGGGGAGGGAGGCAGCGAGGAACACGAAAAGCAAAAATTTCTACCGATAAAATTCTGAAATAACCTTCAGTTATTGAGTCCTGGCGGGAGAAATGGCAGCTTCAGACCTCCACTTCTTTCCTCCGCAGGAGCACGGGATTATGAAGGATTGTTTCTCGGATTGCTTCATCGAAAACCCCGGGCTCAGCTCCTCCAGCTCTCCGAGGCCAGGTCTGCGTGCCCGGGGTCAAGTGCTGCAGCCCTAAATCATCTTTTCAGCTGAAATGAAAATGCTGCTGCCAGCCCCTCCCCAGGGCTGCCCGGCACCCTGGGAGCGGGACGGGCGTGAGCACAGGGGGCTGCAGGCACCCGAGGGGTGCAGAAAGTACCTGCGGGGTTCGTGGGACAAACAGGGGCAGCCCAGCTGTCCCAGCCAGGAGAGGGGGGATGAGATGAGCTACCAGCCAAGGGAGCAAAACCTGCCTGAACCCCTTAGGGACAAGGAAACGGCGCTGGTTTCATTCTGCCACACCTAAATACCACGGTAACACCAAATCTGCATTTGCTGGTGAATTGCTGCTGGTTCCAGGACTTGGGCTTCAAAAGGAAAAGTGTTTTCAAAGCAATCAGGGGAGACCCGAATAGATACTGGGTGCACATTTCACCAGTGACAGGTTTCAGTGCAACTGAATGAAGACCAGCAAAGTTTTCTCAATTTCTACAGTATTTCAGCTGCAGATGAGGAATAAAAAGAAACATCTCAGAAAAAGAAACTTGGAGCTTTACTCAGTTTTCTGTGCCAGGATGGGTCCTCACCCAGTTTCGTCTGCTTTCTTCCAGCTGGTAACGCTGCTTGGGTTCTCCCTCAGAGGAGGATCCACCACAATGCAAAGGCTCACTCTGCAGAAACTGTAAGTGGGTTTTTTTTGTTGGCTGTTTTCCTGTGCCATAGCATAAAATTTTGCCAGGAAAAACATATTTCTCTGCTTTTGAGAGTACATAAGTACACAACACAGAAACAGATCATGAATGCTGTTATAAAGCAGCCAGGGCTAAAGACCTGAAATGGGAACCATATCCAGCAAAGTGCTGAGTTTCTCCCAATATTAATGGTATATTAGGACACACCAGGTTTTTTTGCAAAATGTGCAGAAAAATCCCAGCATTTACAAAAGAAGACCCCTTGCTGCCCTTTTGGGGTGGGGAGCAGAGGGGCTGCAGGAACAAGAAGAAGTGGCTCAGGTTTCCCTGTAAGTGCCCTGACACACTCCATCAACACAACCCACCCGGGGCCTGTGTGACACTGCTGCCACATCAGAGACGTGTTTACCGGCTCCTGCAGAATTTTTGTGACCTTACTGGTAGGAATTATTCGAGACTGTAATCCTGATCTGGAAGACAAAGCCCAGCACAGTCAAAGCCAAACAGCAACAGGGCCCCTGTGCAGTGGAGCTGCGGGGAGGCAGAGCGGGCTCGGGATCCCGTGATGGGATGCTGGGGATGCCACGGGGAGGGAGGGAGGCAGCAGCTCCTGCACCTGCCTGGGAAGCGTCTCCAAAGCACAGGAAATCAACAGCAAAAGGCTCCTTCCTCGTCCGTGTGACTCTCCTCTGCCTGCTGAGAGATGGGCTCTCCTCTGGAAGAGCAAAGCAAGGAGCTGTGCCCATCGGTGCTGCCCAGGAACCCCGGAGTGGAGCCAGGGCACGCTGCTGGGGCTTTTACCCGGCCTTGCCAGCACATCTGATGCCTTCTGCGTGCTCTACAGAAAATCAGATGTCACTTACTTCTCTCAGCCTTTCAAACAGTATCTGCATCGTGACAGAGAATTCCCAGCGGAAAAGAATTCCAAGCCAGTAGAAAGAATCCAGTCTATGTTGGAGAAACATTAGCAGATATTGTGAGAAATGAAGTAAACAGTCCTGCTTTTATCTCTTGTCTGTATTTATTAGTCCAGGAACCAGGAAAAAATGCTGAAATGGGTCGTGGAATCATGGAATATCCTGAGTTGGAAGGGAGCCACATATTGGCTCATCTAGGTAGGTATCAGAGGCCCCACACATCCACTCCATCCTGCTGCAGAGCAGTAAATACATTAATTTTCTGTTTGTAAGAAAAGATTAAGGAGATTCAGGCAGGTTTGGCAGAACAGCACTTCTGGGTTATAAAAAACCTGCCCCCATCCCTCGGCCTTTCAGGGGTTCCCAGTTTGAACCCATTAAATAATCTAGACCAGTTACTGCCCTAGCAGAACTCTGTTCATTAAAGTGATTTTCAGCAAATTCCTTTTGTTACACCAGCAGTACCGCACCAAAAAAATTAACATTTTTAAAAACTCCCCAACCTGAAGGAGAACAAAAAAAAATGTTTCTAGAAATTTTGATTCCAACTTCTTTATTCACAGAGAAAGTGACAAGTGTCATCACATCACAATATCTACAATGCTTGTACTGTATCTTTACACAACAATTCTTCTCTTTACCCAGAAAAAAGAACAAAGGAAGAAAAAGATAAATGTAATATTAGCACTGGATTTATGTGCTGCAGTAGGAATGAGATGAATACACAACTCTCAGGCTTGTCAAAGACATATTTGGGTAGTGGCAAACACTCATTTCAGAAAATGGGCTACAGCCTCTTGCCTGTCAGATGAAGTGCAGATACAAGTTCAACATTAAAACAGAAAAAGAAAAATCCAAGATGAAAGTAAAAATGTGAAAAAAAATCCAAAAACTCCAAACACTTTCAGGGAAATTCATCGCTTTCTGCAGAGAACAATCAGCTCCAAGTGCCAGTGTCTGGTTTGCAGCACATTCAGACAGATCCAGTCTAGCAATAACACACTACAAATACTTCCAGAGCTCCACTACCCTGTGCTGCTGCTCTGGTTTGAGGGGGTTTTTGGTTTTTTTTTGGACATGCAAGTTAAAGGTTGATTCAGTTCTCCCCTGTAAAACCCTTTCCTTCCAAAGGTTGTATATTTGGATTTACTGTGGCTGGTTATTGCAACGAGGAGAGGGAGGAGGGTGTAATCCTACAAGCCTCGGAAAATTGGAAGAATAAATCATGACGGAGACTTTTTCTTCTATTACATTTACTTTTAGAAGAACAGTATAAATAAAAGACTGCAAACGAGAATGAAACAGAAACCAGGAAACACGAATCATCCCTACTTCCATTCCTTTCTTACCCCTGCTAAGGCTTTTTCTGGCTTTACTCTAGAAACACAACACTCTCAAATTCTATTAATATTCCTCGTTTTCCCTAGCTAACTGTCATTATTATGGGAAGTGAGAAATGGCTGTCAAGCTCAAAAGCAAACCCAGGCACATTCCAAATCCCCTCCAGCCACGCTTGTTCCATATAAGGACTTTGCTGCTATTATGGCAGCGAGCAGAGTAAATAATTTTAAAAAATAATTAAAAATGTTAATAATTAACAATCCCAAAGCACCCTGTTTTTTCCCAAGTTTGCTCTCCAAGCGGAAGCGGGGATCTTTTAGCCCACATGGGGCTTATCAGTGCCCAGGACACAGGAGACAGGGAAATGGAGATCACATAGCACGGATTGGACTAGAGGGAGAACACAGTTAAACAAGACACAAATCTGAGCCCGAGTGGAAAAATCATCAAAATAGGAGGTGGTGCTCTGAGAGACAGCTTTGTACTTCCACCCTCAGCACAATCTGTCCCTGCTCAAGGACTTCACCCTTCTTCCCTCCAGAAAGCAACGAGGAGAGAAGAAAAACGAACAACTTCTCATGAGAAGCAGGCTCAAATAAAGTCTGGAATTAGTTCATTAGTTCATATTCCGACCGTAGGGTCAGATTTTAATGACAAGGCCAACACAAGGCAGTAACTTCCAGTCATAATCACACACCCAGTGCTGTGCAGACATGGCCAGAAATAAAACAGGCTATTGCATGACTCCAGCTTTCTGGGAAATGTCCTTTTAATCTGCCCAGCTAAAATTCATTTCAAGTCACTTAGGGCTGTTGATTCCTGGCGTAGCTCAGATTTAGTCAGGTGTTGGTCAGGTATTACAGTGCTCTGAGCACAACCAAGGCCGGACCTTCAGCAATGTCATTGTTTCACCTCCCTGGCTGCTCAAAACGGGCTGGCCCCAAACTGCAGAACACTTCCGAAAGCCCGGTCCTTCTCTGCCCTCCCTGCTGAAGTTAAACCAAAGGCCTGGAGCTGCCCCTCTGCTCTCCACCACCCCCCTGTCCTTACCCGGGCAGGACCTCCCCAGCCCTTGCTGGAAAATGCCTTTTCCAAGCACCACGGCTCTGCCCAGACTCTTGAGTCATTCTGCTACAATTTTTTGTAATGGCAATTAAAGAGCCTTCTTTCTGATCATTTAAAAGTACATTAAAATACAGCCCTAAGGCGATGAACAACTGGCAGAGGAGAAGCAGTCCCAGTGAAATCTAGGATTTCCTTGTCATTTCTATTTTCTTTTCCCAAGCAACCTCAGAGAAGAGGCATTTTGGAGGAGAGGTAATGTACCTCATTAAACCAAATAATGCAGCCAGGAGAAGCAGACAACCTTTCAGACACGCAGTTCCTTCAGGTCAAACATCACAATGAAATAATTCTCAAATTATTGCAGAAGTGTACTTATGTCCAGTGATAACAAATGTGCATTTGAGCTTTACCACTGCTTATTAAAGCCTTAACATTTTGGTTTGGGAATGTGCAGAAGCTCTGTACGGCACTGGAGCAGAAAACTTCTCCATTTGAGCTGTACCAGAAAGAGCATAGACTCTAAACAAAGAAAACCTGCAGAATTCTTTTATTCCTCCTTGAGCGCATGAGTTAGTATTTTTGTACAAGTGAGTTGTACCTAACTTTATTACCCTACATCTCAAAGTCATAAAAATTCCTTTCATATAACACTCTAATCTTCCTTTTCATTGACTATGCCACCTAAACTTCTGTAAGTGGCAAATTTCATTAACACACTCTTGATTTTTCATAAAGTTCCCCAGTGAAAACATTAAATTTGATCAGGCCTAAATCTGAGCCAGTTGAATTTCAGATGCAACTTCCCCCATTGTTTTGAACGTGAGGCCTGAGACTGAACCAAAGCTGATGTACTAACCCAGAGGGAGTTCATTTTCCTAACCTGTGCAATGCACTGCACACCCGGGGCACCAAAACTTGAGTCAGGAAATGGCAAACACATGGTTTGCAGTTGCTGCTGTGGGGTTTTCTCCCCCCAAGGACAAGAAGAGGCTCCAACAAGTTGAGAAGCCCTTTCTCATATTTAGAGCACCCCTGACTGCAGGGATTTGTCTATCAATCCTTCACCCTTGGTGCTGCCCTGAACTGATCACCCCTTTAATTAACCATGTTAAACTAGCTCCCTGAAGCTTATGATGCTTCTGTCACTTGCCTGTGGGTTTCCTCTTCGCTACAAGCCTGAGTGCTTCCATTAAGTTTACAGTGAGAAGAAACCAATAGAGGAAATGATGAAGGATATCCCTGGGCTCCATTTGAAAGACTGTTAAAGAAAGGCTGCACAGCAAAAGAGAATTTAACAAAATCACACTTTTTTTTTTTTCTTTTTTGGATGCCTAGGGAAAAGAAAACAGAGAGAACGTATTTATTTTACTGTACTTAAAGTGTCTTTTGTAATAGCAAAATAAAAAGCCACAATTGCCAAGCAATGGCACCCCACCACAGAGGACACAGCTGTAATACCCTGGCCTGGTGAATCAGTGTTTTCAGTGGAAATGGGAATATTAATATCACACGTATGGCAAGGAGCTGGAAACAAAGAAGGGTTTGCCTGGGCTGTAAGGAGATGGACGAAATCCACAGAGAGTCTCCTCAAAAGCCTTGTCTGTGTATTAAGAATGCAGTGGCCACCTTGGAGATCTGCAAAATTTTGTCAGGTCACTATTTGTAGCATCACCATTATCTCCTTTAATGAGCATTGTAAATGATGAAGTGTCAAACAATTAACACATTTCTCCTAGTCTTGCACTTAGGATAACACATATTTCCCAGGAGTGGGAAAGAATTTATTTGGCTTACTTTCAATTCGTGCAACGAGGGTACAAATGTAGCCTCAAGAGCAGAGAGTCTGGTACATCATTACCACTTTCTGCAGGTACACATTAAAAAAGTTAGGAAGTTTCTGCCTGAGTTCACAAAACTGATAATGATGACACAAATATGACTGTTGGCAAATATGCATTTTGCAAAATGAGTTAAGTATTTTAGCACCTTGAAAAAGTAATGGAGATACGAAGATAATCTTCCTCCTTGGCTTCCTCTGAGCAAAGACAAAACCCACAAACCTTCAAAGCTCTAAGTGAATTTATACATTTTTCAGTGGTTAATTCTTCATTCAGCCATCATCTTTTTATCCAAATATTTGTATTTTTTAACCAAATGTGACACAGGACAGACAATATGTAGGTTATTTAGAGCTGGAACAGATAGATACAAACAACGACCTCTGAAAATTCATTGGGACCAGTTTACAAGAACCAGGTTTCCATTTCTGTGTGTGCAACTCCTCTGGATAAACAAGAAATTCAGCTCCCTCTAATAAAGTCCTTTTGCAACAAACACAACTTGAACCAAACCGTGACATTCCCGTTTCTCTCCTCGGAAAAAAGAGAGCTTGGCCTGCCAGCAAATGCGAACTGGAGCGCAAGGTGCCAGCTCTGAGCAGCTGCAGGACCCCTCTTCTCCCGAGGCTCCATCACACGCCAGTCACCGTAATTAGTGAGAGTCAGAGGGAAAACTCACAGTACAGTCAGGAAATGTACAGCATCATACATAAATAAAAGATTACTGCTCCACAGTGGCCTTGTCTCTTCTAATTCCTGTTTTTCCTCCCCACAGACCAATAGCAGTGTTGAATTCTGGTGAAGCAAAGTGTGGTTCAACCTCAGGCATTTTTTGAGGCAGAGAGCAATTAATTGGCATTAAAGCAGTACACAGCAACACACACTCTTCTGTCAGGGGAATGGCCAACCGAAGGGTTAATTTGACATTACCAGCAAACTTTAACCACAAGTTTAGATGCTTGCTTTATTTATCTACCCCCAGTGCAAAGTTACTGCTGCTCATTTCATCCAAGCATTTCAGAATGACTTTAATTCCAACCTGCCCGTACAGTCCATGGAAGCCAAAAGACAGACCATGTGCCTCCTGTTAAATACATGTTTAAATATCTGCTGAATAGAACTTGGATGAATTAAGGATTTGGTAATTAGCCTTGGGAGGAGAAAATACAGTAAAATTTGCATCTGTGGCTCTCCAGACCACAGAGCAGGGACGAGCAATTGCACCGTGCCCTGTAAAACAGAAATGACCCGTGACACCAGGGCTGCTCGTCTTTTGTTTCCTGAAAACACAGACCCAAAAAAGGGAAGTGATGAAGGGGAGATACAGATCCAAAACTTTACCCTTGCTCCCATTCTTGAGCCACCACTTAGGATTCTTCTGTTTCACCTTTGAAAAATCACAGTTAACTCTGTGCCCCCCTCTGCAGAGGGTGACATGGGCACATCTAGCAGAGAATGGAGAACGTTCAGCTTCTTTCTGGTTTTATTTTCAAAAAGCTGCACGGTTGACAGAACATATGAGACACAGCAAGATGGACAGTGTGCCTAGATCCTTCAAGTTTACAACTGTCAAAATTGTTAAACTATGCTATTTTTAGTGAAATTACAATTTGGAACTGGCATGTTGATTCCACACAGTTGGAGCCTGCTTCAATGCCAGTGAACATACTTTGATTTATTGCTCTTTTATTCAGGTCAGGAACCATAACCTCCAGAGCAGGGAATTCATTGGTTTTAGTGCTCTAGACAAGAGGTGAACGTGGCCTTCAGAATTAAAGCTGTTTATGTTATGAAGTAGAGGACAATCTTCAAAGTGATGAAGCTGGTTTTCCCTAATTAGCTAGAACTAAATTTGATGGCAACCTACTGAAACAGACAACAGGGTAGGAAAATAGAATTGTTCAACATGTTTAAGAGAAACGAAATCTGGAAATCAGAAATTAGCCTGAGTGTAAAAAAAAAACAGCCTCCAAGAGAAACATTAAAGAAACAAAATTACAGGCTGAGAGATAATTAATTTTAAGCATAAATCGTTCCTTAGATAGATGGGGACTGGCAGCATTCTAAGATGGTGCCGGGGGAAGCATCCTAAATGTCTTGAAATTAAAATAGAAACCAGTCAGCTTCTGACAAGAGTTAATTTCTCTCTGCCACGGAACCTCAGTTCAGATGTTATTTGTGCATTCTCTATGCTTTGATCAATAATGTACCAGCACCTAAAGTACAAGCAGCAGCATCTGTATCCAAAGAGGAGAGAAGGAAGGAAAACGAACCAGGCTGTGGAGGGAGGGAGGTGCTGGGGGCCCACCCAAGAACGGCTCCTCTGAATGCTCTGTCCCAAAACCAGGGTGAGGAAGTTGGGGGTGCCAGGAATTGGGAACACGAGCATCCCAACAAACCCCCCCAGTTCACCCAGGACTCCCTGACCACCTGGGCAGTAACAGGAGGCATTTGCTGCACGGGGAGGAGTGGAAGGATTGTCTTGATGAGTGCTGCTAGGAGAGAGGGAAAAGAAACCTGGTCTTTGTGGCAACCTGACAATTCACTAACATTTCCTCTCAGACTGCTGGTGGCCAAGTTTGAAAAGTCTCATGTTATGACAGGTGTCAAGGAGAAGTATATAAAAAGCCCTGCAATCTTAAAACAAAACCCATGAAAATATAATAAACCTTTAAACCTGGCACCATTCCTTTAAAGTGAAAACAATTAAACGCCATTTTAAGCAAAGTAGCCAAGGGGAATGACAGAAATCAAACATTTTTATTTCCAGATTAAGTAACATTACGAGAAGAAAAACACAAAACACAAAGAATAAAAAGGATTGGTTCTGCATTGCTAAACCATAAGGGACAAAAACCAGTGTTGGCATAACATTTTTCATTAAGTACGGCAAAAGCAAAATGTACATATCAGTGTTACACATCCTTTTCTTGCCTAAGGCTCTGATTAAGTTCCCCAAACTTCCTTTGCTCCATAGCTTTTAATGCACCACCACATATTTTTCTGCTATCATTGAACATGTCAGAGAAATATCTCCGCAGCATGCTAAATCTAGGTTAAGACTCATGGAGACAAAGAGCGTTCTTTTTTTCTACTTGGGATATTGAAATGGCCATGGCGAGGGATCTTTTCTGCTCAACTACATCCATTTTTGTGAAATAGCCATCTCACTTTTGCTACAGCATCAGCCACAAGTGCTCAGGTGACTCAAAGAAATTGTTATTTGATTGATAATGGCCACTGGAGAATTCCTCTTGCATAAGAAGCTATCCTGATACGAATCTGATGAAAGTAGCATGGTCTCCTCCCGTGTAAATTCCTTTCCATTTCTGCTGTGCACAGGGAATAGAGCACAGGAAAATGTGGTCTGTGGGATTTTGCAGAAGCACACAAGAAAGAAGAGTTCCTCGATTTTTCATCTCACTGCATCTCCAAACTGTAAAATGTTTCCTTGACAGAACTCCCTTTCCTTCACAAAAGGCCACAACACTTGCAATCCATAACAGCCGAGGTATTTTACCATCAGTCTTGGCACAGGCTGCTCCTGCCAGACCCCCGAGCGCTGAGAGCTGAGCAGGCACTGTGCCCTCGGTGGGTGACACGTTTAGGGGCTGACAGCTCCTCTGGCAGCCGAGCTAACAGGAACTTTCCTCTTATCCAGGGGCAGGCAGGAGAAGGGGAACGTGTACACCAGCATTCACTGCAGTGCTCACAGAAATAAGAAAATAAATAAATAGAAACATAGACACCATTCATTAGGTGTCCCAAGTGACCAGAAGTTGATAACAAACTTTCCTGCACGAGCGTGATTTCCATTGTGCAAGGCGCAATTCAAATTGTGTCTACCTCAGCTCTCTCCAGCCTCAGGAATTTTCGGAAACTGGGGTAATATTTCAATATCAATAAAGCAAGACCAGCTGCTGAATTGATATAGAAAACTTCTTTGGCCTTCACTAGCGAGTGAAATTTTCCCTGCAGCAGGAGGAATTTTGATCAGCCCCAGATGCGTTTGTGTGGCACACATGCTCCCTTCTCAGAACAGAGGAGCAAACTGCATCCCAGAGCTGGAACAGAGGAGCAAACCTCATCCCAGAACTGGAACAGAGGAGCAAACTGCATCCCAGAGCTGGAACAGAGGAGCAAACCTCATCCCAGAGCTGGAACAGAGGAGCAAACTGCATCCCAGAACTGGAACAGAGGAGCAAAC
>VZRO01005556.1:251878-264027 GCA_013397915.1 Daphoenositta chrysoptera | reverse complement strand
CAGCTGCTCGGGAGGGTTCCTCAGGGATGCTCGGGACAGGGACAGCTCCTAGCTCCTGGTGCGGTCAGGGACAGGGACAGGGACAGGGACAGGGACAGGGACAGCTCCTGCTCCCCCCACCCTGCCGAGCTCCCCAGGTCTGCACTCGGTGAAGGATTCGTGCCTCAGGGTGAAACTCGGGGGAAACGGGCACGATTTGCATTTCGCACCAAACAAATGGTGAGAGGAAAAAGGAGGCCAACATCAGGTACTGACGGCTCAAATCTGCCACAGGCGCTGCTGATTGTACCTTTCACCCGCAAACACCCCAGTGAGGCAGTGCACAAGGCAGGTGAGAAAAGTCGGTGTTATTTTAGGCCTTTGTAGTTCTGAAGGCATTGGGTTTGCTCTGGTTTGGAGATCAATATGAGAGTACTGAGCTGTCCACATAATTCTATATTTCAAACCTTGACTGACTTCTTCAGGCACCATTAAAATCTCATTTATGCGCTGAGCTTAGCGTGAAGCAAATGTACAAGTTGTGTACATGTCAAGCTTAGTGCCACCAAGACAATTTCTTAAAGGCATCGAGTCAAGTGGCCTTGTCACACCTACAGGAAAAAAATAAAGATGTTTATTCCAGTAAGGCTCCTCCACTGTGCCCTTCCCAGCAGAATCAAAGGATTGAGTATGACAGTGATTATGATGACCAAATTGAAATACAGATATTTCATCATTATTCAGGAGTGTCAAAGTGAATTTTATGCTATTAAATATATCACCCCTGAAAGAAGAGCCTGAGGTTTAGGTAACTCAATTAGTAATTGAGTGTGTGCCCAAGTAATTCGTGTGTAGGCCAAGCAAACACACGGTCCAAGAAACTCACAGTCCAATATAATTGCAATATAATCTAGGCCAGAACTCCAGGACTAAATATTTGCATTTCAGTTCTCATTTCAGGTCCTCACCAGGCCTCCTGGAGGCTGTAAAGTATGATGTTGTTTTCCTTTTCCCTGATTTTATTTTTCCACACAACTCTGCATTGCCAAAATCTGCCTGGAAACTGAATACAGGAAATGAATGTAACAGGGAAAGTCAGCATTTCAGAAGAATTCAGAAATCAAAAATGTCAATAATAGGGTTTTGAGGAGGTCAGAATTAGCAGACTTTCAACAAACTTCTAGGTACTTCTAAATACTAAGGAGGTTCAGGCTGGTTTAGAATGGTAAGTCAAAGCAAAATATCAAAATTCTTGTTGTCCCATACATCAACAATTACTGTTAACACACAGCATTTAATTTAATCCCAGTTTCACATTCCCACTGACAGTCTCCATAAAACCAGTGAAAATTTAGTTACTGGACTTCTCATGCCATTCTCCCAAGTGCCGAGAAAGTTTTAGATCATGTCTGTAAAAGATCATTTAATACTGCCAGTAAAACATCTCCTAGAGAAGCTAGTAAATAAAGGAGTTTCTCCTGTCTTAATTCTAATGCACTCTGTAATGTGTGAAATCTCTCCGTGGCAGGGGATCTGCAGGAAACAGGGCACTGCTTTCTGTCTTCCTTGCTCTGTCTACTTCCTTCCTCAATTTCTTCATCCTGTATGGACCCAGAAACACCAAAAATTGGCTCAACTCCCTTACCTGACCAAAAAAAACCCCAAAAAATCCTCTTTATGTCCTACAGCAAGAAATTAAAGGCCGATATTTTTTCTTTAAACATCACTTAAAGGATCCTCTAGCTTGAACTGTTACACTTCACACAAATATCTCCAGCCATCTCCTGCCAGTAGAAACAGCTCATTTTTACCAGCATTGCTCCAAGTCTTGTGACACCACGTCACAGCTGGACGCTGCTGACAAGGGCGAGGAGGGACACCAAACACCAGCTGCAGCAAAGGTCCTGGAGGAAGGAGCTTGCAGGAACTGGAGGTTGCAGGAGATGAATTTGCCGTGGAATAGGCACGGAGCAGCCCTGCTGGGATGGTGGGAACAGTGGGGACTCTCTCGGAGCCGGATTTGTTCAGCTTTCCAAAATGAAAGCTGCAAACTGCTATGATTGCTGTCCATAAATACACCCGGAGAACACATATTCAAGCTGAAAAATAACATTGATAGAGGAGCAGAGTACAGCAAGTGGTGGTGATTAAGCTGCAGCTGAAAGGTCACATGAAGAATTACTGCCTTTGGGGTAATGGGACTCCAACACTCTCTCCTCCCATTAACGACTGGACAAAATGTTTGACTTGTTGGAGGAGGAAACTTGATCCATTTATATCATGTTCTGTACGGTCCAGAAGTCTGGATTTTGTAACTTTAGACTAATGATGATGTGACTTTGGGATGGCATCTCCTATCTGGTATGAGACATGTCTTTGTGCAGGTCTACTCTGATGCCAGACCAACCATTTCATGTTCTCAGTTTCACAACAATTTTTGTTTACAAAGCTCGTGTACTCTCCTTTTCAACAGGGTTAAGGTGCTACAGGGACACATGGGTTCAATACTACAGGGAACAATTTCCAGGGAATTCCTCCTCAGGCTGGAAATCCAGAACTGCTGGGAGAAAAAGATCCTCTTCAGACTCAACCCTTCCCAAATTTCCAAAGCTTTTCTCTCTTGATTTCCAGAAGTCTCCCCTCCATCCCAAGTCCCTTTTAACTCTCTCTAACATCACAATCACAGTCAGTCCGTGTGTCTACACCACACTGGCAGACATTATATTCTCAATATTTTATTACAGCTATTAAAAGCCATCACAGGATTGGTGTGTCTCTAAGCTGAACAAAGCCATATTAAATGAGAAGCACAGTGCAGGAGTAGAGGAAGAACTTTACAATCACAGTTGACAGCTTAGCTATTTATGCTGTAAATGCATCATAAATAATTTCTGAGGTCTTCATACATTTCTGTTCTTGGTCTGTAGGAGGCTCATAAATGGAGAGGCCTTTACCAACCAGTGACACCCAGCCCTGGAGGGGGCAGTGCCCAGGGCAGCCCAGCAGTGCCAGGGGGTCCCCAACCCTGGAGGGGGCAGTGCCCAGGGCAGCCCAGCAGTGCCAGGGGGTCCCCAACCCTGGAGGGGGCAGTGCCCAGGGCAGCCCAGCAGTGCCAGGGGGTCCCCAACCCTGGAGGGGGCAGTGCCCAGGGCAGCCCAGCAGTGCCAGGGGGTCCCCAACCCTGGAGGGGGCAGTGCCCAGGGCAGCCCAGCAGTGCCAGGGGGTCCCCAACCCTGGAGGGGGCAGTGCCCAGGGCAGCCCAGCAGTGCCAGGGGGTCCCCAACCCTGGAGGGGGCAGTGCCCAGGGCAGCCCAGCAGTGCCAGGGGGTCCCCAACCCTGGAGGGGGCAGTGCCCAGGGCAGCCCAGCAGTGCCAGGGGGTCCCCAACCCTGGAGGGGGCAGTGCCCAGGGCAGCCCAGCAGTGCCAGGGGGTCCCCAACCCTGGAGGGGGCAGTGCCCAGGGCAGCCCAGCAGTGCCAGGGGGTCCCCAACCCTGGAGGGGGCAGTGCCCAGGGCAGCCCAGCAGTGCCAGGGGGTCCCCAACCCTGGAGGGGGCAGTGCCCAGGGCAGCCCAGCAGTGCCAGGGGGTCCCCAACCCTGGAGGGGGCAGTGCCCAGGGCAGCCCAGCAGTGCCAGGGGGTCCCCAACCCTGGAGGGGGCAGTGCCCAGGGCAGCCCAGCAGTGCCAGGGGGTCCCCAACCCTGGAGGGGGCAGTGCCCAGGGCAGCCCAGCAGTGCCAGGGGGTCCCCAACCCTGGAGGGGGCAGTGCCCAGGGCAGCCCAGCAGTGCCAGGGGATCCCCCAGCCCTGCCCTGCACAGGCACACACAGCTCTGGGGGGAAACTCCCCAAATCAGACACCAAGGACCAATTCTTGTACCTGGGCACCTCAAACACATCAGCAGCACCAAGTTCCCAGAGACCCTCAAAACCGGCAGAGCACCCACAGTTCAGCTTTCCAGGACTGTCTCCTCTCGTTATTCCACCTTCCCATTCCCCCCCTGCCACTCAGCCAGTGACCTTCTGTCCGTTCCCTCCTCGCTGCCTTCTCTGCTCCTGTTCCTTCCTTTGTTATCAGCTTTGGCTAATGGGCCCTCTCTTGCTTTCCTCGAGCTGACCCCAGCCCTCAGAAGTCCTTTAGCTTTGCTCCAGTCCTCACCTCTTACTCCGAGACCCTGCTTTGCCTCTCCTCCAGCCCGCGCCTGCATCCCTTCCCTTCTGTGCTGCCACGGCCCTTTTTCATCAGATGCTGCTCCTGCTGTTCTGATCTCAACCCTTCTGCTCCGCTAATTACTGTCCCACCTCCAGCACAGCTCCCCAGCAGCTTCCTCCGCCAGCACCCGCGTTTGGTGTCCTTCTGATGAGTGACAACTTCTAAGGACCCCCCCAGCCAGGGACACGGAACTCCCCGAGCGCTTCGTGTCAGCAAAGGGACAGAATTAACTCCTCTGAAGAGATGCCATTCCCTGAGACACACTTCTGCTTATGAAAAAGGGGCCAGACTTGCTTTCTCATTGAAAACTAAAAAATTATGTTTGTTTGCTTAGAAAAATTTTTCTAGAGGTTTTTTTTTTTTTCCAGCAGAAAAAGAAGCTAAAAAGATGACAAAAAATTGCCAAGATTTTGCAACGCTGGAATTTACAAGCCATGGTGTTTATACAAAAATAATGTTATTTACCAACATAAAACAACCTACAAGGCTTAAAAGTGACAGTAATTACGTAAGAAAAAAATCCATCAAGATTCATTAAATAAAAACATACTACCTGCCAACAGAAACATTAAAAAAGAAAAATAATTTTAAAAAATCACAGATACACAAAATGCAAAATATTTGCACACCAAGTCCTCCTGCAGGTGTCTGGTGCTGGCCAGCTGCTGGATGCTGAGCAGTGACAGCCCCCGGCCTGGCCCTGCAGGGCTGCTCCTGCCCAGCTCTGCCATTCCCTGCGCTTTGCCTCGCCCTGCACCTTCCCTCCCCGCACACCCCGGGACCAGCAGCAGCCTGAGGGCTCTGCAGTTTCCCTGTGCACTCCCAGGGCAGAGTCCTGCACACCGCCTGAGCAGCTGACTCAGGATCCTCAATGCCCACCCCGAGTTTTTAATTTCTCTGGGCATTCAGCCTACCCTGGAGAGGCACCTGGGCAGCTCCACCGCAGCGCCAACAAACCCTGCACACAAAAGGCAAAAACCCGTTGTTATTTAAAGGCTTTTAATATTCAACACTTTCCAGGCCAATTTATTATTCAATTGCTCAGAAATTATAATTTAAGGCTGCTGCTGAATCCTCACTGCCCCCCTCTGTACACAGCACGCCGCACTGTGCTGCTCGGCAGCTCTCAGCAGCCCTGCCGCGGCTCGGGAGCTGCAGCTCCGGCTCTCCAGGCACAGACGCGACCGGAGTTTCACGCAGAGATTTCTCCGCCGCGGCCCCTCCGGACAGGCTGCCCGGGAAAGCCCAGGAGCGTTCCCCGCGGATGCCAGCGTGGAGCAGGGGGTGCCTGCAGGGGCAGCAGGGCTGCTCCTTGGCAGAGGCACTGCTGAGGATGCAGATTCCCAAGGGCAGCCCCCTGAACCTCCAGCCACAGCCCCAGGGCTCCCGACACAGCCTTTGAAAGGCGGGGCAGGCAGAAGCGCTGCATCTCGGCACACACAGCTCCTAAGTTTGTCCCGGCCACCGAGGAGTTAAGTAATTGTGAAATACTCAGCTTCTGCTTCTATCTAGCAAAATTCATGGAAGATGAGGGAAGCAGCCCTTACACACCCTTATTGGTAAAGTGCTTTACAAATATTAACCCTGCCACACTGGAAGTCAAATTGTGTAGGATCCCAAAATAAGGAGATCAGGAAACAGGAGAAATGGGTCCTGCTTTGAACCTGCTCTTTGAAAGTTAAGAGTGTGGAAGAGCTTGGCAAGTAAAGGAAGAGTGGAAGAGGCAAAGAGAAATTCAGAGATGCCAAAGGTGATCAGGTCCAGTGTAGTGAAGGACCTGACAGGGGATAACCAGCAAAGGAAAGAAACCAAGGAATCTGGGCAGCCAGATGAGGACATCCTCAGAAGGAACCAGAACCAGAGATAATCACGTCATGACAGAACAGCAATTTCTGGGTGTTTTGCAAGTATTAGAGATACAAAATGGTGTAGAGTCACTTTCTGTAATGATATTGTGAAGAAGTAGGGAAAGAACAGCAAGATCACCCTTTGCAGTCAAAATCCCTGTAGAGACACACAGTAAAGAACAGCAATGTCCATAAAGACCTCCGTGATCAAACTCGAATGTAGCTAAAATCTTAATGTTACCATAAATATAAATTCTGTCAAAAATGTTCCTATAAACTTAACAAAAGGGAAAATAGTAGGCAAATATCACCTGGAGGTGATGACTGTGTTTCAGTGCCTTGGCACACACAGGAACAGGAAATCTCCCACTTCAGCCATCCTCCCTGTGCAATCCCATCACAAACAGCTCAAGAGTTATTCTCTTCGACACCCATAATATTGACATAATGCTATCAGAGACTTACAACAGCTTTCATTGTTTGGAAGAAAAAATTTGGATCTGCTGTCCAGTCACCAAAGGATCCCGAGCCTGTAATTCAATAAGGATGAGAGGCTACATCAGGAGGGGTATTTGAGCAGTGCCAGTGAGGCCTCATCTGGAATGGTCTGCACAGCTCCACCCAAGGAAAACAAATTCAATCTCCATTAGTAGGAGTATGACTGAGGGGATCAAAACTTATTTCAGAGAGGAGGCTTTTGGTTTGTATAACCTCACAAAGTGAAAGTTGAGAAGGATGTTGTCTATTTTTCCCTCTTCCTCATCACAGAACGAACCAGCAAGAAGGAAAAAGAGCATTTTAACTGAAGGTTGATGCTGGCACAGGAACAAATGACATAAATTGGCCATAAACACAGCCTAGGTTAGAAATGACAGTATAACCATCATATAAGCAAGGAGAAGAAAGGGAATAGAAACAACAGATGCAAGAAACCACAACTATTTAGGCTATTGAATATAAAATATTGATTACATAGGCCTGGCTGCATGAGGCTGGATGTGATGACTGACAAGGTTGCTTTGCCTGTTTCCCCAGGTGCATCAGCCAGACTTTTCCGTGTTCAGGTCCAGGCTGCCATGGGTTAGACCAGAAAAGAAGTGTCTGATGTGTTGAGGAGGCTGAGGAGCCTGCCCTGCCACCGAGTCTGACTTGCCCACACTGTCAGGAGCATCCATTGTGAATTACTGACTCATGTGAATTAGGGAGTGAAAAACCAGGCTTGCCAGATGTGCTTTTTTCACATATTTTGACAATTATAGTTCAGCTTAATCATTTATGATAATACTTCATAATGTTCCAGCAAATGCTCTGGAGTATACTTTGCAAAAAATAATGAAGTCTTAAGTAACATGGCAACTCACTCAGCTTTTAAATCTTTGCTGAGAAGCAGGAGGAAACAGTCAGTGTTTTGTGCAGATTATGGAGTGTTATTGTAGTGAAATTAGGAACAATTCCATTATTGCTTCCCCATCAGTTTCCTCAGCATTAACTACTGTAAAAATACCGTGGTTATACAGCAACAAGGCTCCCTGAAATGAGATCAAACCCGAGCAGAGCTGCAGAGCTCTGAAGGAAGCAATGCTATTAAACAGCAACATGGGCTTGCACAACAGAAACCATGGGGAAGGACTAACAATTTCTGTGTCTACATTCAACTCTCTTCTCTTATTTTACATTGAAAGTCAGCTGTCAAAGTCCTATGTAACAACCTTCTAATCACAGCTTTGCTCAGCAAAAGCTGCAAGCTATCATAAAAGTGCTTCTTTCACTTAAAAAAGGAATCTTAAAAAAATCATTCTAATCGAAATTTTCCATCTGACTCCTTTATCACAGCTTCTGGCCAGGGTTGGAGAAGTACCAGGAAAGGAATCGTGTGATCTGGCAGAGCTCATCCACAGCACACACACACGTTGGTATCAGCACTTAAACATTTTGTGTCAGTGACACTGACACTGCCTCAGCTGCGAGAAATGTCAACAGTTGAGCAGTGCCTGGACTTAATTTCAAGGAAATTAAGGAAGCCAGTGGCATTCACAGAAACTCCCATTTCCCAAGTTCCTTGTTTTGCTGATTGGCAGCAGTTGCCATTATAACATAAGGTGGCAAATAGGAACAACTTGCACAGATCTATCATATGCTTCACATTCTGGGAGTGTTTAGGTGGAAGGAGTTATTGTTCCAAGGCTCAGAGAGAGGTAACGGAGTACTCACTGCAGATGCAAGTCTGAGGCTCTCTCCATTTCATAACATCAGAATCCCTCCAAATGTTGTGCCAATGGAGACAGTAAACTGACAAGAAATGTAGATCAATGTTCTTTAAACATTTCAGCTTTTCTGATAAGCAAACATTTCAGTCTGTGTAATATTGTCAAACTACAGCTGCAGAGAATTTTGAAGAGGCTCCTATGTGCGCTTTAAATATTCCTATTTCTTTCTACCAGAAAATGTTCTCAAGAGAGCAGAACGCCAACACAATCCTGCTCTCAGTGCATCCCTCGCCGTGCTGAGCGTGGCAGGGGAGCAGGCAGAGCCCAGCGAGGGCTGGAACTCAGTCACTGCCTCACCCAGGCACTTCAGAGCTGCACCGACAAACACCGAGATCATTTACCCCCGGATCTGTGCACGAAAAACTTAAATGACATTGCAGAGAGAGAGAGAGGATTTGGCAAAGCAGGCAGGAGGCTACAGGCATTACACTGCCATTAAATTAGCATTTAATCTTTCCTTCACAAGATGCAGCATTTTCCTGAGAAATGTGATCTTTGCAAGATACCAGACTCAGGGATCTGTCAAATAATCAAAAAGCTGATTTCCTGCCACAGAAAAATCTTTCCATGAAATAAGACTTTTTGAATGACACACAGAGAAATTTCAGGAAGGTAATGAATGCTTCTTGTTTGATGGGAAGAAAAATTCTGAAGAGCTCACACTAAAAAGTAAAATACTAAAAGTAAGAAGATTTTATATACCTGTGAAGGAATCTATATAAAATTGGGACTCCATCATTAAAATTGAGTCCAAAAGGTGCAAGGAGATAAACAGAGTAATGCACCTAAGTGCTATGGCCTCAGGAAACTTTGTCCCACATAATGACAGAGGAAAAGTGATTTGTACAATGAGGTTCACGTTCTGCATGTGCACCTGAAATTTGGAAGGCAGGAAACAACTTTTGCCAGTGAGAGGTGTTTTTGTAGAGTTCTCTCCACATCAACCAGTAAAGCTCTTAAGCTGCTCACAGCTAGGAAAACAAGAAAATATTCTGTAAAAATAAAGAATGATTCTGTATCCACTTCAATATTTTTCTTGGTAGCTTTTTCCTTCCTTTTTACTTCTGTTCTCAAATCCAGGAATGAAGAACAAAAAGTTTGTCTTAGGCAGTTTCTGGATGCGACTGCAATGACTACTGACCTTCCAACATACACCATTTAATAGTTCTGTTTGATGAGAAAAATTAATCTGTATTCTTGTGAGGCACCAAGTAGGGGCGTTCTCCAGGTGGCAGAAACCTCCTCTGCCTAGGAGATAAAATAAAAGAAAACAAATAAAAAGAACTTTGTTAAACTTTTCAAAAGGCAGGAAATAGTATCATGGCTTGCTAATCACTTTGCAATGCTTATCAATATTTTGGCTATGGCTTTGCCAAATAAAAAACTTCACCCAGATGATTCATCCTTATTCTTCACAAGATTCATCATCTGATGTACAGGCAGGAATAACAGTAAGAACTAGAAAAGTGAATTTTCATGTCATATTTCAAAGAGATTGAGCTCTGCAGGTTTTACAAAAACTTCAAGGGAATTTGAGTTACAGTGTTTTAGCTCATTACAAGAGCTCAGAATCGAAGAAGATCAGAAATGCCAAGAAAAAACAAAAGATATGTCTAGCATCTTCCAGAAAATCAACTCATCCCTATGATTTTACATCAACATATAAAATGATAGCAACAGAAGAGTCAAACACCTTTGCATCAAGTTGGTTCTAAAAAGTGACACTAAAATATCGTGTCAAAGTCCTATTTTGTGAACGGCAGAGTCTCCACGTCGGCACCAAAGCCGAGCCACGCAGCCCTGAAACCTTCTGGAACAAACGCAGCAGCTCTGCCTTGAGGGACGCCGCTGTCCCTGCCTGCCAGGGGCCTTGCGGTGTCACTGTCCCGGTGCCGCCCCTGCCCGCGGGGTCCCTTCGCTCACTGCGTGGCTCTGAGCTCCCCCGGTTCCCCTTGGTCCCTTTCTGTGGGTTCCTCTCTCCCGTCGGCTCCCCGGGCACTCAGGGTGGGGGCTGCTCCCACCGATCTCCAGCCTCGGTTTTAGATCCAGGAAATGGATGATGCCTTTCCCTGGTGTTCAAATGAAGAGCCAAGCAGGGTTAGAAGGAAAAAGGTTTTTTTCCCTGGGTATTTATTGCAGCCCCTGAGGTGCAGCCCAGCCAGGGGCAGTGCCCCAGAGCACACGGAATGCACACCCACGGGCACTCGGGATCACATCCTGGGCCTCACAAATGAGCACATCCAGCAAAGATTCCCCAGGGAGAGGCTCCAGGGAACCCCCGGCCCAGGAACCTTCCCCTGGCCGGGCCCAGCTCAGGGTACAGGATGTGTTCTGGAGAGGCCCTTGGTGCCTGGGGCTCTCTGACCCCTCACTGCCAGCCTGCCAAGGGCTGCGGGCTCTGGGCTGCACTAAATATTGGGTCTGAGAATGTGGGCTGGAAGCTCTGAGAATATAGAAAAAGTATAGAAAAGGGGTATAAAAGAAAAGGCAAAAAGTCATCATGGCATCATGGATACCTGCAGGGAAGCTGTGAAGAAGGTACAGCCGAACACATTCGCACTTTAAATTTAAACATTATTCATCTCTGAACAGTGAAGTTTCAGTGAACACAGCCACGTGACCGATCCAACACTGAATGTTAATGAAAATGACCATTTCCTGAGCTGACTGCTGTGCTCTGTGCACCCCTGGAACGTGAGAGAGCCCCTGGAAGGACTCTGTGCCCTGCTACAGCCACGGGCTGCCACGGAGAGCAGGGCAGGAAGGCAGCTGGTACACCAGGTATGATGTGATACTGGCTTATCCAGCAGCTCAACAGGAGCAAAAAGGCCTCTGAGGTCTTATCTTGTATTGATTCAGCTCTTCCTACAACTGTTAAAGCAAAAATCTCTCTTCCTCTCTAGACAAAAAATAAAATAAATAAAAATCAAGCAATCTTACAGCATAGAGATGCTCTGTTCAAGGCAGTGTTTACTTCTCTACAGGATTAAGCAGACATCTATTCTCAAGGAGCACTGAGGATAACCTGGATTAAGTTTGTTGCTTCTCCCAGTGAGAAATAACTTGTTTGCCAAATATTTTTGAAGTAACTGTGACATCCAGAAAGTCTACTTGAATCCGGGAAGCAGAGAAAAGTGGTAGTAAAGAAAAAAGCTTAGAAAACAAACATGCCATCAAGAAAAATAATGTACTGAATAGCTATATGGCAAATACTTATTGGTATATATCTATCTGACTTCCTCTGGAAAAATACACCAGGGGCCCATAGCTGGGGAGGAGGAAAAACAACATCCAGCAGAACAATGAGAGGTACCGAAGGAAGCACATATAATAAAAAGAGCTATAAACACTTAGCAAGATAGTAACAATTGTTTCCTTGAAACTTAGCACCTCATTTGGTAACAAAAAAGATTCCCAGCCAAGTGAAATCCACGCATTTTATTGCTCTAATTCTGACTATCCATTATATTACAATCCTCACAGCCATCCAAGGATGTTCTCTCGCAGGTTTGAATGTTTGGCACCTCCAGACCCCACAGCAGCTCCGCACTGAACAGAGGGGTCCACCCCGGCTGCTGGAGGAGGAACAAAGCCACGCCTGAGCTCTGACCTCAGAGTGACCAGAGAGGGACAAACCTTCCCACACTCCTGGAGGGTCACGCCACGAGCAGAACAGCTCTTGTTTGTGCGAGCAAACCCACTGGCATGGTGGCATGGAGGGAAGAAACCCAGGCCTCCAGAAATCGTGTGAGCTGCTGGAGGCAGCAGAGGACCCAGGGCTCTGCAGGTGTCACCCGGGGCTCTGCAGGTGTCACCCAGGGGTCTGCAGGTGTCACCCGGGGCTC
>VZRO01005556.1:239928-251840 GCA_013397915.1 Daphoenositta chrysoptera | reverse complement strand
CAGCCATCCAAGGATGTTCTCTCGCAGGTTTGAATGTTTGGCACCTCCAGACCCCACAGCAGCTCCGCACTGAACAGAGGGGTCCACCCCGGCTGCTGGAGGAGGAACAAAGCCACGCCTGAGCTCTGACCTCAGGGGGACCAGGGAGGGACAAACCTTCCCACACTCCTGGAGGGTCACGCCACGAGCAGAACAGCTCTTGTTTGTGCGAGCAAACCCACTGGCATGGTGGCATGGAGGGAAGAAACCCAGGCCTCCAGAAATCGTGTGAGCTGCTGGAGGCAGCAGAGGACCCAGGGCTCCGCAGGTGTCACCCCGGGCTCTGCAGGTGTCACCCAGGGGTCTGCAGGTGTCACCCGGGGGTCTGCAGGTGTCACCCGGGGCTCTGCAGGTGTCACCCAGGGCTCTGCAGGTGTCACCCCGGGCTCTGCAGGTGTCACCCGGGGCTCTGCAGGTGTCACCCCGGGCTCTGCATGTGTCACCCAGGGCTCGGTGAGAGTCACAGTCTGCAGCCTGGTCAGCTCCTGTCCTGCATGCTCTGCACACCTGCTTCAAAAAGCAACCTCCAGATGTTCAGAAAGCTGACTGTTTGCTGAGAGAGACGCACTCAAAGGTCTGTCTCAACAGGAAGACTCCTGTCTTATGAGAATATTCCAGCAAGGCACAGGTAGAGAGATCTCTGGGATCCAGATGGGATGAAATGGCCACAGAAGTGTCACATGTTCATGTTCACAAATGCCTGCAGCTTTCTAGCAACATGTCCATTGCAGTGAAGCACAGGAGGAATAAATATTTAAATGCTGAGAAACATTATCTCGTTATTCTGGTTTGATGCTGTGATGAAAATAACAACTATTAAACCTACACATTTGTTCTTCTCTTGTTATAAGGGTCTGAAAGGCGACAACTTTCTTGGAATTGTGACAGCACTTAGGAAATGGAAAGTACATGATGATAACAGCAACTGACCCCCGCCCTCACCGACAGATGGACAAATCCGCGTTAGCAGAGATGTTTTGTTCCTCCTGTGCAAAGTCGGAGCAGACCCAGCCGCAGCCGTGGCAGCAACAGCGTGAGCAGCACTCCCACTTCACTGCTGAGCATCCTTGAGAAACTATTAATTAGTTACAAAGTTTAAATAGGCTCCTTCCACTGGTCTCTTTATGAAACCGTGTTATTCATCTCAATTAAGTGGAACCCCACAGAATGGCTGTGGGGAGTTCAGAATAACACCAACTTTTTCCAAAGCCTCTTTTCTTATTTCACTGCTTTCACTTCTTTTGTTAATTGCCTAATTCCACCTATTCCTGACTGCACTCCCCTTGGGAGGTAAAGACCACTTAGCTATTTATTCACACAAGCAATGAGGCTTTGAAAAAGAAAAAAATGTGTTCACATTTTCAGACATCTGACAAATGAGACTAATTCATTAGTAATTAAAAAGTATAGCATTTTAAATGCTCATCTCATTGGCACACGGGAAGGTGGAGGGAGGCAAACAGAACGGCTTTGGAGAAGGGGGTTGTCCAATGTGCCTGTGTTTGCTCTCACGAGAGAGGCGAAATCCGCACAGGTTCTCCCTCCCCTCCTCCCTGTCCTGCCGCCTCCATCTGCAGTGAGTGCTGAGGCCTCCCGGAGCACTCCCGTTTCGTGGCTGCTGAGAGGCAGGAGGGTTTCAGGCTGCATCTGTTACCCCTCCTGAAAAGGCAGAGAGGCTGGGAGTTTGTCACCTGAGCATCACCCATGTGCCTGAATGGAGATGCAGGTGCAGGGAACACTGCTGGGATGGGGTTTGGAACAGGAAACTGCCACTCGCCTGCTCCAATGCAAGAATTGCATTCTAGTTCTGATTGTAAGGAACTGTCTCAAAACTACACCCAGGCAAGAGAAAACATCTCTTCCAGGATGCTCCACCCTGTTGACTTCAGCATAATCTTCTGTTGTTGCCCATGAAATAACAGCAACACTTCTAAAGGCTCAGCTTCTGGAGTTGTTTTAGGATTTTTTGTTAAGCAATCACTTCTTTCACAGATCTAAAACAAAGTTAGGAAAGTTTTAGCTCTACAACCAGTAACAGGCTTAAAAATTTGAAACAAATCTCTATAAAAAAATGAATACATTGATCTTATTATTATTTGCAGTTGGTAATTCTGCATTTCACCTGACTTGGATTCAAAATGGTTGGCTTCACCTTTCATCCTTCCTCTCATATTCAATATTTTCCTATCTCAAAATGTACTGCATTGTTTAATTTGGATTTTCTGTGCCGGATTTGTATTTCAACTAATATTATGCTTTCACGTTTCTTTTCTAATCCATCATTTTTGCATTTAATGACTGAGCCAAGAGTTAAAGTATGCCAGTTCTTACAAGGAAGAAAGAGAATTTGCAGTCCTAACTGGAAGTAGAGGTGCTGTATTAGGCCATAGTCAAAAGAATTCCCTTTGACAGCACTGTTTAAAATGTATCCAGAACAAGGGTTCTGCTCTAAAGCAACTTCCAGCTTTCTGAGTGTACCAGTCACTCGTCCTTGCTCATTTCCACATCCCCAGTTACCTCTCTGAAGGTTTCCTGGGACCAACCCTATTTTAGGAATGTCTTGCAAAGATTCAGGATTCTGGTTCAGTAATATTCCTTTTTCCTCCTGAGCTTCTTTCTGCNATATTATATATATTACATAATATAGATAATATAATTATATAATTATATTTATAATATTTTTATATATTTATATATAATGTATTATATAAATAAATAATGCCATAAAGAATGCACGGGGAGTATTAAGCCGTGCATTTTCACCCCTCTGAGGTGAAATGCTCTGGGCTGCCACATGCACATGTTCTCTCACCCAGAGACCTTTCCCTCCCAGCCCAGGACGCAGCTGGGGAGAGCAGCGCCCCGGGCTGGGGCTGAGGCTGGACCCAGCCTCCTCCAGGCTCCTCTCTTTTCCTCCAGAAACCCTGAGAAAATCCTTTCTGCACCTCGGAACTCCACTGGAGCCTCTCTCCTGCACCTTGTCTGGAGCTCCCCCTCCACCCACGACGAGCAGGACACAAATAGAACACCCTTCGATTATGGTGTTCAGTTCATTATTAACCATGCAAATCTAAACTCAACAAAAGCCCCGTTTTTTAAATTATTAATTAGCAAATGACAGCGTAAGTGGTTTTGTATTGAGTATAAACCTCTGAAATCAATGAAGCTGTTTTACATGAAAGAAATGTATTATTTTAAACACCTTAATAGTGTCAGGAGACTTGCATCAACATTAATCTCAGGCAGGTAACATATTCAAAAATACAGCTCTCATTGGGTACAAGACTCTTTAATAGTTTGCAGTAAATATTATGTGCTGAGACAAGCATCCAAGCTCACCAAGTTTTGGTCTCTGCTGAATTCTTCTCAGCCACAATTAACCCAGCAGCAAATTTGGGCACTTCTAGGGCAGAGGTCTGTGAACTCTGTGCTTCGACCTTGAGTGCAATTATTGTCGGGGCAAAGAGGATATTATAACAAGTTTGAAAACGTCACTTATTAGGGCTCGGTCCTTAAAAGTGGCTTAATATTTTAGGGAGATGAGAAGGGTGGGGTCAGTTGGTGCTGCTTATTGTGTGTGACATCATCACACAGTACTGGAGAATCGTCTTCATTGTGTGAGGACAAAATGACAATGCAGCACCGATCAATTCTGCAATAAACTGCTGTCCTGCTGGGCTTGGAGGCTTGAACGTTTAGGAGGCATGAAACATTGAACAGGAATCCCATTCCCCATAAAAAATTAAACATTGAACAGGATCCCATTCCCCATAAAAAGTCGGTTTCAAACACCGAGCACAGAGGCATTAAAAGGGCTGGATTTGCTCCTCTGGGTCAGGGGTGATCTCCATGTCCAGACTCGTGGAGAGGAATTTGCGTTGTAAAATCACTTCCTCCAGTAAGGTCTGGAGCATCTCAAAAGCAAATCATGTTTTGCATCAGCACCCAAGGCATTTGCTAATAAACACCTCAAAGTTTTCTGTGGCCGTGGGTTCCCTCCTTTGCTTCTGCCCCAAAACAGGAGCACATCCGAGCCCGGGACTGCCCTACAGAGCTGCAGAGCAGAGGTGGCAGGGGACAAACATCGGGCTCACCCCCGCTGGGAAATAAAACACCCTGAGGTGAGGAAATAAACCAGCCTGAGGAAATAAAACACCTCCACAAGGCCCTGCGAGATGACCCACGGAGCCTTGCAGCAGGATCAGGGCAAAATCAGACTCCAAATGCAACTTCAGAGAACCGAGTCTACCCCAAAATTACTTAAAATGCGTGAAACTATAAACAAAACCCAGCTCACGATAACACAGGTTTTTACCCTTCCTATTATGGACTCCATCAAAGGAAATTAAAAGCTTCCAAATGCTTTTCCCAGATTTCAATGGAATATTTAATTGTTGATAGGAGGAAGCAGTTTTGCATTGCAATAATAGCTGGCATAAAATAATTCAAGTCAGAAATGGCAACAGGATCTTCCTGGGGAAAAGTCTGTACCTTTGGAGTATACTTCCCTTCAGCACAACAAAAGCCCAGATGTGGGACCTTCAAATACTGTGCGTTATTATCTCAGGGCAAATGACAAATTTATTCATAGTTTCTCAGGGGTTTTTGTTAACAGGATAAAAAAACCTTTTCCATTTTGACCTCAAATTTTTCGTGCTTGCTGCATATTCTTCTGGCTCTTGTTTTGAATATTTTTATTATTCTGAGTAATTGCATGCTGGCAGTTTTCATAATCACTAATTGCACTAGATGACTCTTGTGATCACAAATAAAACATTCGGGAGGGAATAAATGAATGGAACCATCCTCAGAATCAATAACTGCTGAAGCCTTCCTACATACAGATAAATCTTTCTTTTGTGCACAGAATAAGTTATCTAATATTTTCATCTTCATTGTTGATTCAGGAGCAAACTTTTTTGTTCATTCTTGAATTTAGCACTGTGTCAGATTTCTTACTGTCTGTCATGTACAACACTTTGAACTAGCAGAGAAAATAATCCATTAGTGTTGGACCCAGCTCTATCTCTGGATAATAGAAACTTATAAAATGAATTAAAGGAATTGAAATGAAAACAGTACACAGAAAAATAAAAAATAAAAGGAAAACAGTGCCACAGTTCTTTGTTGGTGTTGGTTTTGAAATGATTCCTAATTAAATTAGGATAGATCACAAGTTTGTTGATTCGCTAAAGAGAGCTCTCCAGGGCATAAAAATATTTATATAATGATTGGAACAGCAAATAAAATCCATAAACCAAAATAATTTAAATTATAACAGAAAATTTATTATCCCTAAAGAAACATTTACAGTCTAAACCAAACCTACCACCCCAGCCAACCTGAGCCTTCTGTGACCAAAACGCCGGAATCCCAGCCCGTTACCCTGCAGTGCGTTTGCTGTGCGCAGCTCAGAGCCCGTGTCCTGCTCTGCAGCTCTGCCTCCCCGTGCCCCGGCTCAGCTCCTGGGGCTCAGCGGGGCCCTCCTGGCCACTGGCAGCTGCTGGAAGTGGCTTTTCACTGCCCCGTGCCTCACTCGGGGCTCCAGGGGCACCCCAGAGGTCACCCCGAAGCAGCAGCTCCTGGCCCTGCGGGGAGGGGGATGCAGGCGCGGCACCGGGCCGGGTGTGCAGGTACAGAAATGGCACTGCCTGCGCACTGCCCAATCCCACCCCACGAAGGAAGGAGCAGTCCGAGAGACCAGCTCTTGGTTTAATTTCCTTCTGATCCGAGTGACTGCGGCCTGGTGGATCTCAGTCCTTTCTGAAGCGGCCAACTTTAGAATTAATTAACGAGAGCAAAGGGTGAAGGTCTCTGTTCTGTGTCCGCTCCCCAGCCCCTCTGCGGTCTCCCATTCTCGGGTTCTCCTGGGATGCATCTCCTCACCCACAAATAACCCTCACACAAAAAACCCTCACACAAACCTCCTCACAAAAATAACCCTCACACAAACCTCCTCACCCAAAAAACCCTCACACAAACCTCCTTACCCAAAAAACCCTCACACAAACCTCCTCACACTAATAACCCTCTAACAAACCTCCTCACCCAAAAAACCCTCACACAAACCTCACCCCAAAACCCCTCTGGCCGTCCCAGGGCTCCCTTCCCTGCACACGAAAGCCTGATCACCTGCAGGCAATCAGACGTTCCCTCCAAACACACGCTCCTGGTCCAAATCAAAATGCAAATGTAGCCTCCCTCATCTGCCATCCGGAGCCATAAACATCCCCACAGCTCACCGTCTGTAACGCAATGATCTGCAATTAACAAATGAGCGCTAACTGCAAAATCATTTTCTCCCAGGTATTTATGTGCGAGTTTCACGGTGCCACACAACCTATCCTCGTCTCAAAACAAAGATCTAAATGCTTCATCGTGGTATATTTAGTGACACACGGACAAAATGCAAATGTGAAATTTAAAGTTATAGAAATTAAATGATAATCACCCCCTCCCCAGTAGTCTGATCTGAATCTGGGAGAAGCTGAAGCTCCCATTAACCAGAAAAAATGAGTGATCTGTTTCAAGATGTGTTCAGCAGCTGCAGCTTCCATTTGGGTAAGAAAATACCTACTACAAATAAATAAGTGTACAATTTCCAGAGAGTTCCAAACGTACTGAGCTCTTCTAGAAATCTGACTGTGACTGCAATTTATGTTCCTTAGGCAAGTTTAGCCCAGCCACCCAAACTAACTATGACTTCTGCAGAGCTCTGGGAATTACACCAGCTATCCAGTGGATAATGAAAATAAAAATTAAGCAAAAAACTTCCTCAGAGTTAGGTTGAGACAGACTGGAATTTATAAGCAAATGATTAGAAATGATTAAACAATGGAGCTTAGCTTTAAATGGTGTGAAATTACTTCAGGACCAGCAGAACTTCATTACTTTCTCTGTTTGTGCATAATGGATTTTTTGGAGTATAATTTCTCTCTTGAAAAGCTCCATGATATTAAAATGCTTTTGATTAACTAGTCAAGAAGCAAAGCAAACAACAGACATTTTTATATACTGGTATCCAAATAACTCAGGAGAATAACTGGGAGCACAATGAAAACTAAACTGAGCCAAAAATGCCTTGTAAATATTACAGTAGATGCTTCTGCCAAAATATTGTCAGCTAGTACAGATTGCACAGTGCCATAATTACAGTAGATGACATAAAATTATTATAAATTAACAGTTTATTGTACAAAGTCATGCATTATGTATTTTTATTAAGTAGCTGCACAAGTGCATGAAATTAAGAACTGTGAAATAGTGTAAAAAGTGATTAAACTGATCTAAACTTTGCCTACAACACAAATTACGGGCTCATTTTTTCACAAGGTTTGAACACAACTCATGTTATTAGGCAAGAATTGGTGGAATTGGGGAGAAAGGTGTTGAGGCCTAAAAATTCCATTTCTACATCAAGATGATAACTTCTTTTTAAAATAAAACTACGTACGTAAATTTTAATCCCAAGCCAAAGGATTTGAATCAAAAGGCTGAATCCCAATGCAAGTACAACCTCAACAAATTTTCACAGTAGTAATTATTTGTAGTTGCAGTTTTATATGGTAACTTCCCTGTTCCCCAGCTGTGAGGACCTGACATTTAATTTGGGCTGTGGATCTTTATGTGGAAGTGCACATGTAAACACTGGGTCAGATTTTCTGTCAATGCACCGAAATGTATCTTATCTGTGTCTGTGAGAGTGTGAATATTTATTTTTAGACTGTCTGAAACATAATGCTGTTTAATACATTTAGCAAATATCTTTCATTAACTGTACAGAGAGATTTAATCACTGCTGTTAAACTCCTAGTGAACAGTAATTCCCACACTGGCTTTTATTTATTGATTATTATTTATGCCAATATCCCACTGCAGAGGCTGGTGCAGAGAGCCCCAGCCCCAGCCCTGCCTCCCAGTTCAGCAGTGGGGATCTCCTGCTGTGGGTGAGCATCCTCCTGTCCCGGTGTGAATCCATCCCTCCTGTCCCGGTGTGAGTCCATCCCTCCTGTCCCGGGAGTGAATCCATCCCTCCTGTCCCGGGTGTGAATCCATCCCTCCTGTCCCGGTGTGAATCCATCTCTCCTGTCCCGGGTGTGAATCCACGGGAGGAGCACGCTTGTGTCCATCTGCCACTCACTGAGCTGAAACTGATCTCAGTCACAGCAACCGACTTTAAACTCGAGTTTCCTAAATTTGTTGTCACTTCTGCAAGCCAGGCAGGACCAGGAGGGTGCTGTAGAGACGCTCTGAGTGTCCCGGGTGTCCAGAATCCAGCCTGGGTGTCCAGAATCCAGCCTGAGCCCAGCAGAGGCACTGCTCGGCTTTAGCCGGGCTCTATTTCTGTCTCAGCTGACAGAGTCTTGCAAGAAAGGTTTTACATCAAGACAGACACTGCTTTCCTTCAGAGTGTCTCTGTATTTTGGCAGTGCTTGAGAACATACTTTGGATCAAGCCAAGACACAAAAAAGCCAGTTGTTTATTTTACAGTTTAAGATGGCCTTAATCTATTTTCTACTTGCGAACATTCACCATTTCTGGTCAACCTCACTTCTAAAAATAACTTTGCTTTAACTGAATTCCATTACAGCGAATTCAGTCTCTGATTAATCTATTAGAGATATTATTAATATAACTTTGATTTATTAGATATAAATACATCTGTTATGTATCAGTCAGTGAATTTATCTAACAGAAGTTATCTTGCAGAGGAAATGTGCCTTTCCCCAAGGAGCACTCGAGCACAGTCACAGTAGTTGTTAAATTTAGGAAACAAATCTGTCTGTGACTTGCCATTTCCTTCCTGCGTCAATCTGGTTTATGAAGGATTAGAAATGGTCTTGTGTGTCCTGGTACACACGGGTGGCGAGGACCTGTCCTGCACAGGGCACACGAGATTCCACATCTGGAAAAGGAGACACCTGTAAAATCCAGCAGTGGGAGACCTCCCACGCACGNGGACCTGTCCTGCACAGGGCACACAAGGTTCCACATCTGGTAAAAACCACCAGTGGGAGACCTCCCACACACTCTGGGAACCAGCAGAGTCTGATCAAAGACAAAAACCCCAATTCAGCAGCATGAAGAGTTAAATGCAAATTATTCAGAGATTTTGAAAGTGTTGCAATCACCTGTTTCCATTTTTGTCACCACGCCCAAGGAGATTTTGCTTCACCTTGGCCAAACACCAAGTTATTATTGCAAAGAACAGATAAATGAACAATAATAGCAGGTGATGAATAGCAAAACCAGAGTTAACAGAACAGCTCTACTTGGGCTCCTGTCATTGGACATAATTCCAGTTTACAGAATGTTTTGCCATAATCCTATTCCATTTATCAGCAACAGTAGTCACTACATGGAAAAATACCTATAAGAAATGAAGGTTGTTTGCTGATTTTCATGGAACATGACATTGCAGTGAGGAATTAGTGGCACAAAACACTTTGGAGAACTTGAAATCCTACTACACAAAACACAGCTCCAATTACACAAAAACATTCATGCAAATAAGTCCCTGAAGATCTGTGTCCACCTACAATCATAATTTATAGAATATGAGTACAGAAAAAACCTCAGAAAACCTTTCTCTACTTCAACTCAAACTCTTACTTTTCAAGCTGCTTGCATGTCTCCAGATCATCACAACCAGTCAAACAGGAACTATAAAATCATATACCTAAAAAAAAATAGCTAAAACTCTTTAGTTTCACACCTCTGTTTTACCAAATAGTCCTACAAAAGGTCTCGGGCAGAGCACATACAAAAGCACTCACCTGTCTGTGTTTGGTTCCTTCCCAGAAGTTCTCAGGCTGAAATGCCAGCAGTTCCTTCTCCCTGAGGCTCTTTGTAAGGTCCCTGTTCTGGCCAGTTTAACACCCCCTGGAATCCCGAATCCTGGCAGGACCAGAGAGGTGTTTTTCCTTGGCTTGGAAGTTTCTACAAGCAGGTTTTAGGGAGCAACTCCAACCTCCAGGTCCTGTGCTTCACCCTGCCCACGGAGTCGGGAGCTCCTGAACTGCTGCCCTTCCCAGGGGTGAGCCAATCCCCTGAGCCAGGCAGGGGAATTGCACCTGGAGATGCCCAGAAGAAAGAGAGAACCCGGCTCTGGAACAGAGCGTGGCCGCTGTGGCAGCTCCAGTTCTGGCAGGTGAAGCACAGCCAGCAGTCCATGCTCCGGTTGTCACAAACAAATCGTGAGGAGATCAAGCGGAAGGAATACCAAGAAGCTCTCCAGTTGGCATTGAAACTTAGCTACCATTTTCTTTTTGGGATATTTTCTTAGTGTTTGATTTTTTTTCTAATGACAGCGTAATGCACACTGACACCTTTTCATTTCCACATCATCAAAAGTTCTATAAAGGCTCACACTGAAATCTCACTGCAATAATCGCAGAGGAATCAAATTAGCATCCTAATGAATCCTCCATGGACTTGTGCCCTTATGTGTTTTTCCCATTCTAATCTCCTGTCATAATGGCACCTTAGCTGGGTCCCTACAGATTCCTACCAAAATTATTATGGAAAGTCCACGTGACAGCTACACTACATTAATCTGAACAGAGAGTAAGAGGCATTGTAAAAGAACAGACTCTGAAAAGTAACTACTGGATACAGTTACAATATCTGGTTTGCTGTTCTGGGTTGGTTTATTTTCCATACTATTCCCAAAGAAGTCAGTCTGAAAAAAGCTACCTGTAAGCTCCCTACAAAGTTCTTAATATTTCAAATATTCATCTGGAAACCTTTCGAGCCCTGCAGCACAAAAGCAGGTTAGCTGTTCACTAAAACAGTGTTTATTGGTCAAGGGAATGAGCACCAGGAACCCAGAGCACAACTTTTTGAACCAGTTGACTCCAGTAAAGGGTGAAATGTGAACAAGCTCCACACAGTGGGTGCAAGGCTGGAACCAGAATCAGAACTGGGAGCAGCTCAGAGCTGTGAGCACATGCTCATAGTCCCCACATTTATTGTATTGTGGCAGTTTAGACACAGAATCACAGAAGGAAAAAAAACATTACTTTCTCCTTTTATAGAGCTGCTGACTGATAAGAGGCACCAAAATATTTTGCATCTGTATCAGAGGCACTGAGCCTCCTCTTGCAGACCTCAGTCGTGATTCCTGCGTGAAATAACTGCCAGCGTTTTCCCTCCCACAGAGGAATGTCACAGAGAGCACTGAAAAGAAGCTGTACATCTTTCCTATAGTACAGCAAAAAATGGAGAGAAATCCAAGGGGAACAGCTAAAGTCATTTTCATGGCTAAGTAGAAATACCAATAAGATGGAGTCCCATAAATTGTTATGAAAATCCTACATCTCCATCTCACTTCTATCTGAATTGGTGGATTAATCGCTTGGGTCTATCATATTTTAACAATCTGAAAGAAGAAAAAATGACAAAACTTTGATGGTACTTATGTTAAGAACAGAACAGAGTATAATAATTAAAAATAAATGACAAACTTGGTCATGACAGAGTGTTACTCAAGGAAAGGTTCAGTCACTAAAAAAAACGAGATTATTAAATTTCTCAAGCAGCACATGAGTTAGAGTGGTAATGGGCAGCACTAGGGACAGCTCGCCATGAGCCAGAGCATGGTGACAGCCCTCGTGCCACAAAGGCTCTCGCACGAAAGGATTCTGTGAGTCCTTTCCACACACCAGTCTGTGGAGGGCTGGGGTGGGAAGGAGAGAGCAGCTGCAGGTGCAGCAGTACCCGCTCACAGCACCGGGGTGGGCAGGGCCACTGCTGCTGGCCCTGGCACCGTGAGAGGGTGGGACACTCAGGGGAGGGGATGGGACACTCAGGGGAGAGCATGGGGACACTCAGGTGAAAGGATGGGGACACTCAGGTGAGAGGATGGGGACACT
>VZRO01005556.1:224551-238990 GCA_013397915.1 Daphoenositta chrysoptera | reverse complement strand
GGGACACTCAGCCAGGGGGCAGGATGGGGACACGCAGCCAGGGGACAGGATGGGGACACGCAGCCAGGGGACAGTGTCCAGCCTTCCTGGTGCAGGCACAAGGAGCAGAATTCAGGCCGTGCTGGGGAATTCCTCCTCACGCACCCAGCACTGCTCTTGAAGGCATAAATGAAGGTGGTGTTCAGAGCAATAATGCAAAGTCCAGGCTGTTTTCTGAGCTGCCTGGACACATCTTCAGGCATCCTGAACAAAATACTGACCTTCCTGCAGCTCTGCTCTGCTCTCGTTGCTTTCACGTGGTCGGCCCATGGTTGACCTAAAGTAATTTCACTCACTCTGCTTGTGTTTGCTGGAACTTACAATGCCTGGGAAAACGCTCAGTATAATTAAAGACATTGAGACATTGAGCATTTCTGGTATTTTTCTTTGTTAAAAATGCAATGTAAAAATGCTCTCCTTTCATCTTCCAAACTATAGAAAACAACAAAGGTAAACTCCTAAACTCCTGCATGATCCTTTGAGCACCGCTGGCTGTGCACAGAATTGAACCACAGCTATTTTTGTCCACTTTGCCATGACACATGAATATACACCGTAAAGAAGTGGCATTTTCATACGAGAAACCTTGAAGCTAAATGATTTCAAGTGCAATAAAATCTTCGATGATATGCTGACTTTCTTCTCCAAGAGAGCTTCATCTAATCGAAAGGAAAAAAAAAATGTTTTGCTACATATGCTGTGAAGTTGTACATTTAAAGCAATGTTGGTAAACAGGTTAATGACTTAATTTCTGTAAAAAAGAAATTTCCAAAATGTGATGGAATGATCATTTGAAATTATTTTTCTGATATTTTTCTTGCCATGCTGGGGACTCAATTAGCCCAGTCTTACAGTAGTGATTTTAATCTTTGCCTTATTATGGCAAGAACAACAGAACATCAGAGGAAACATCCTCCTAATGACAAAGGAGGAGAATACATATGAGCCATTGAAGCCTACTTAGAGCCCAATTGACAACTCATTTGTCAGTGGCCTGGCAATAAATCGACCAAATTAGTTTTTGCTGTTCTTCTTATACAAAGAAAACAAACCTAATTGATGGGGGAAAAAAAAAAATCCCGTTGGAAAATACTATGACCATTGAAAAGTTGAAGTGTTATTAGCAGCCTTGCAAATGCATGCAGAAGAAAAAAAAAATCTGCCGGTGACTTGCGAGTGTTCCCTTGTAGGCAGAAATTACCGTCATGTTCTTGCATTACTCAGGGCCAGCGTTCCCTCGGAAGGCCTGAGGTAAATGTTTGCAGCTGCAGGACCGTGCCTGCTGCAGCTCTGATTTGGAGCGTGGCTCAGAGACACAGCCAGTACAGCCAGTATATATAAATATATAAATATATATATATAGCCATAGTGTGACATAGCCATCATCAGCGCTCGGACAGGTACCAATGCCCGGGAAGAGCAGGCTGGCTCCCCGGGAAAAGCAGGCTGGTTCCCCGAGAAGATCAGTCTGGTTGCCCAGGCTGGTTCCCCGGGCTGGTGCCCCGGGCTGGTTCCCCAGGAAGATCAGGCTGGATCCCCACGAAAAGCAGGCTGGTTCCCCGGGAAGATCAGGCTGTTTCCCCGGGCTGGTGCCCCGGGCGCTGCGGGGCTGCTGAGCGCTCCAGCCGGGCCGAGGGCGATGCTGCGCTGCTGGCACAGCCCTGCCCGGAGCCCGGCTCGGAGGGAAGGGGATTTTGGGGCTCTGACCCGGTGCCAGAGCCGCGGGCAGCGCTGGGGAGCGCTCCCGGCTGCTCTGACCCGCGCAGCCCGGGCATGGCTGGTGCCACCCTGCGCGACACAAACCCAGCTCCTCACCCCGGGTAATGAACGTTTGTAGACACTGCTCAAAGCTCGAGGATCAGGATGCTGCTCCATCTTGTCTGGAAGCACAGCAGCCCCTCAGGACTGCACAACCCACGAACAGCTGATGGGCAGCAGAGCTGTTGGAAATAACGCGTGCCACAGCTGCAGGAAGAGCCTACTTCAACTCTATCAGGAAGCTGCAAAACATTTTGCAAATGTTTCTTATAATTTAAACATTTCTATGTAGCTCCTGATATTGCCTTTTAAATATTCCTCTTAAATTCTACCACGCAAAAATGATGAACCTGTGAATATATTTAAAGAAAATATAGTAGCATGTACCTAAGCAGGTGAAGAAAAAAAACCGTATCATCAAGCCATCTGTGAATAAAAAGAGTTATTGGATGGAGTTTTATGTCCTGAAACATGAAGACCTGGTAGCATTTTACACTTCCAGAATGTGGTGATATTTTATATGCTGTTTAGATGTGCATAAGCAATAGCACCTCTTCTACTTTGATAAGCATTTCTCCACACAAAAGCTCACAAACACTTCCCTTGTATCTATCCAGGAATTGCTATTTAAAAAGAAAATAATAAAAAAAAATCTCAAAACATTTTTTCAGAGGGAAAAAAATGTATAAAGCAGTTTCTTTTGCAGACCACAGCAGTTCTACTGAATGGCAAACGTTCATTATTATTCAGTGATAGGCAGAAGACATTACTGACAATTCCCAGAGTGTTCCCTCTTCCATAAACAGCCCCTTGATGGCTGATGCAGAATCCATCCGAGAGTGCAATGAAAGGGAAAACACCACAAACCCTGCACAGGGCAGTGCAAAAACTGTGTGCCCAAACTGCTGCAGAGAGCAGGAGCACATTTTCTTGCCTACACACGGTTCTCAGAGTCAGGGGTGTTATTTGTGAGGAAATGCCAACTCTTACACCTCGCCGGTTTCTGTGTTCAGACACTTCTCAAGCACCACTGGATTGTAAAGAGCGTTTCACTCAAAGTATTCAAAGTTTGAAAAAGCTATGCTGATATAAGGCTGACAAAAGTCTTGTTTTAATTCCTTGTGGTGCATGGGATATCACCTGAAAATATACTTTTTATGGGATAAATCTGTGGAAGTTTCCTGCCCGGACAGTCCTAAGCCACAACACACCAAATCCTAGGGAACGTGAATGCAACTGCAAATCACCACATGGGGTGATGCTTTTCGGCCCTAAGTATTATCTGTAGAGACATTCTTCATATAAATATTTCATGTTCCTGTCCATCCACACAGCTTTTAGCATGCTGATTGTCTTAATGTCAGCTTAGGCCTCTGGGTGCTTTTGCAATGCCACAGATGCAATGAAAGCTGGAAAAATATTTATTATGAGTAGTTTGTGGCAAGTTTTATGATTTGTTTGTTGATACGAACCAACTGTTCACAAAGACTCACAATTCAGAACTGCTTGACAAACAGTGAAATAATGTCAGTGAATAAGTCCCTGGACATTGTTCCAGTGTAGGTTGAGACCACAACCAGTTTGGAGAGTGGCTGGGGCAGAGGACAGGAGGCAAGGAAAATAATTCTTCCTGTTTTGGTGCAAGAGATTTTTCAAAGTGATCTTCCCTATCTCTCCTTTGTTTCCTTGAAAAAAAAGTTAAAAAAAACCCCTTTCTTCTCTCTTCCACCATTTCTGTTTAATATAAAGACAAGGCAAATCCAGGGCAAGAGTTGAAAGGACTTAAGGGTTCATTCGCCTTCAACTTCATGAGTGAAGATGCTGAATTATTACAGGTAACATGACTCTCGGCCTAAACTTATTTCTGCTTTCTGTTGCCATGTTTTAGTAGAAATCCTTTGTGATAACATGGAAATACCTCGGTGCCTCTTGCTCCTCAAACACAAAATCTAATCTCTGTTTGTGACCACAACAGCTCTTTTTGTGCAGCTGTAATTATACAGCTGGGATGGCACCAACACATTTTATCAGTCAGCTGAAGGGTAGACAGAGAAAAGCACAGAACACAGAAAGGAAGGCTCTGCTATGATTTGAGTATTTTCCTCTTTTTCTCATTATATATTTGTTATTTCTGTTGGGTTGCAAATTTAAACAGAATGTGAGAACGCTGCTGTCCCCAGGCTTGCTGGGGCATGGAACTTGCCTCTGTGAGATTTGTTACTGTATCACAGGAACTGAGCTCTGCTGAAATGTCAGCAGCATATTGTCATCATTAATAAAATGTCTGAATTGAATCAGATTTGCAACTGGAAAAGGCAGAACTCTTGTTCCCAGCCTTGGAACATTCACTGTGCTATCACTGCTGCTAATGCTGCTGAGTCCCATTTATAAAACAAAGTTTGTTTGTTTCTTTAATGAACATATGGGTATTTAATTATAACAAACCTGATGTACACAAAATTTTGCAAAAAGCATTAAATACACCGTAAGAAGTATACTCAGCTTCAGCTTCGCCAGTTCTGCTTATAGTGACATCAGATAAATTTGTATTCCATTTCTAAACTCAGACATATGCATCACAATTTCTTGTAATCAAGATATATAAAGGTTACAACCATCTGCTTCTCAGACTGCCTTGTGAAGTTATAAGACAAACCCAAGTTTTGAATTTTCATTGCATTTAAAGGGCTGATTTATTGATATTTGGAAAAAAAAAAAGAACCCACCCCAAAAAACAACAAAGGTCAAATCAATAGCTAAGAAGTTCTAATGGTGTTTGTGGTAAAGTGGAAAGATGACTGATAAGGTTGTAAATTCAGTAGTTGGATATTCTCGTTACACCTGTGTTCCTGGGAAGGCTGTGCTCTTTTCCTGCTGTGGAACTGGCTGAGCACCACTCTTAACCTCCCTGAGACCCAGTTCAGGAAAGCAAAGCTAAGCAAAGAAAGTTTTCAGCAAAAGTGAAAAAAAAAGAGCTAATAAAACAAGGAAGCTTCTCTGAAGCATCAGTTAAAAGGAGAACAAACTGATGTAAATCATTAACTGGGGTCATGCAGCATCAGCTTTCTCCTTAAAAAGTCGCAATTAAGAAAAGAGAAAATGCCACATGAAAGGCTACCTGCCTTCTTCCCTTTGCAAAGTGCTCCCATGATATATTTTTTTAAAGAATAATTACATAATTGGCCCATATGCTGTGTGGAATACAATTGGATCTTGATTTCGCTTCAGATTCCTGATTGCTGCCGTAGTTAGCAGTGATTGAAATGTTCTTCAGACAGACATAACACAAATGTGTACTTTTCTGAGCAACACATTTTGTTTCTAATTATTTGCCTTATGTCAGTTGATAATTTAGGATATACAGAGGACACATTTCCCAATTAATCTCTTGGAACCCTGAAGCGTGAATTTCTCTTGTATATAACAGCTGGCATTTTCAAATACAGAAACCTAAAGCAGGAATGCAAAACCCCTCCAAGATACCTTGAAAACAGTTTTTGTAATATTGAAACCCCCGCTACTGAAAACAAATCATTTCCAGCCCAAATAATGCGATTTCAGGTTGATGGAAGAGATGGCCCAACAGAGAACGAGCCTCCCTTCTCCAAGCAGTGCAATATCTGCTGCGAGAATCCCAACGCAGGGCTGAAGTGCTTTCCAAACCAGAAGGGTTTCCACCTCAAACGCAGTGTCCACCATGGCCAGTGGTAAGGTTTTTAAAGCCCTAAGTAGTCACACCTCTACAAAGTTGCTACTTTTGGTGTTTGCTGCTAAAACTGATGAAGAGGGATGACAAAAACTATGGGGTGTGAACAGTGTTTATGCAGCTTTCTCTAAGTAAAACTCAGCCGAGTTCCTTGTCTGTCAATAGTCGTTTTTGTTAGACCTAGCCAGGTTTTACCTGTAAGTGTCAGTTTGATGAAGCCAATCTGAAAATGGTTTTTATCAGCTTCTTAATGGAATTTCTAGTCAGGGACAGAAAAGTGCACACACTCTTTCACTTGCTGCAGATGAGCCCGAAATACTGAATTTCAGATTTTCTCTGCCTTTTCTTCAGGCCAACACCACGATTCTCAGTTTTCTGCCTCCCTGGAGTGTGTCAGACTCCCGGTGGTTTGAAGGTGTCTCAACCTTCCCTGCTGGAGCTTGGCCACTTCCCCAACAGCCCACAGTGGATGGGACACCCAGGGACACAGCGGGACTTGTCCCCCCATGGGATGTGGAAAGACCAGCCCGGGGTTCAGTGAGAGCACCCCAACCCCTGCATCACTGGCTGAGGAGCTTTGCCTCTTGCCACTGCCATGCTGGCACTTTCCCCCTTTTTACTGCTGGAAAAAGAGTTGTGAAAAGACATTTGCATGGCCCTGATTTTACAAGAAAACATTTCTCTGCCTCAATTTACAACCTGGAAGCTCAAATATACAACATGCACCTCAACGTCTTCAAAAGCAGATCCATCCTGTCGGGGGTGCTACCAAGGCCTAAATTTCGGGAAACAGAAAATTAAGTTTTATCACAGATTAGTTGTTTGTTTCCCATCTCCTGTTTTAAACTCTGGCAACCTGACCTTTTTTTAAAAATTAATTTATTCAGTTGCTATGGTGACAGCTCATCTTGTCAATCAGAGCAGAAGAGGAGGGCACACCTTCCTGTGAGCAACTGCAGAAAGGCAACGTTCTGTAGGCACAGCAATTAAGAAATTGGATTATTTTTGAGGAAATTAATATATACCCTCACAGTAAGAAGTCCAAATGATGTTTAACTCCCTACAACATTTATTTTTGTCATTAGAGTGCACGTGGGTAAGGAAATGCAATAATCTGAACCGAGCATTTGGATGCACGTTCTCTCTGAGCCATGGGGAGAGGAGGCTGCTGTGGTGAGGATGGGACAGAGAGATGAAATTTTAAATTGCTTTTGCTCGACTTCTGTCCCGTTTTAGTAGGTGTGTAGTGTGGGATGGCTGTGGCTCCATAAAACAGCGGGATGGGTGCTAAACCCAGCAAGCTGTGAGCTCAGCCAGAGCCGTTCCAGGCCGTGAGTTGAACAGCCCCGCTCTCAAAGGGGCTTTGGGTGAGCCTGAACTGAGCACCCCATTTCCCCCGAAAGGGGCCAGGCCTGCCCAGGGCACAGCTTTGGTCTGGAGGCTGTCCTGCCACAGCACAGGCTGAAACCTCTCCCTCCTGCCCAGTTCCACTGCTATCCACTGCTCCGCTTCGTTACTTTACATCAGGAGAAGACACGAGACCAGTTAACTCAGCCAGCAGCTTTCAACACTTCAGCAGATTTCCTCCACTGGATCACTTACTTTTAGTGTTCACCATTAAATGAAATCTAGCAAAATATTGAATAAAAGTTGAATACTTCTTCTTTTTCTTTATTTCAAGACTCTTCAGAGTTTTGCACTTCACTTATTGCTTTAAATTTCATATATTTTTCCTTATAATCAAATATTTTACCCTGCTTATTCTTGCCGATATCGTGAAGAAATAATCTTACTATTGTTTGCACTATTCTTTATGCTCACCAGTTAATCATTTTCTTTTGCTTTATTAATTCAATTTAATTAAACTGAGTTACAATATCATTACTACTAACAATTTCTTAAACACTTCAAATTTCTCTATTAAATCATTCCCTACATATTACATGGATACTTAAAATCTTGGTGCATTTTAGTATTTCCTCAACATCAGCTGCTTCACAATCAAACTTTTGTTTCTTTATTTATTCTTGAAGTGTCTGTTCAGATAATATTGTTATCACTATTTCCTACATGCTCCTTTATTTATGAGACTTGTCTTTTTCATAGGATTAGCTCTCAAATAGCCATGGATCATTCCACAAATTCTCTCACTAAGCAATGCAGTATTGTCATCAAAAATATATTTTAAATAATATAGTTATCACAATCAAAATCTCCAGAATAAAATTCCTCCATGATCAAAGTTCTGGCTCTCTTGCAGACTTTTTTTCTTCTAAATCAGCAATACATTTTGCTATCTGCTTTTCCTAACTGCCCTCCAGGGTGATAATAACTGGATTGCTTTATTGTTCTTATCTATTAAAGTTTTCTGATGCATCAGCCAAAATACACTCTTATTTCAATGTCACTGCCCAGCACCATCTCACACCAGCATCAAAACATTGCTTTGCTTCTTCCTGTTCAGCCTGCAACAAATTTTATGTTTTCAATGTTACATTTTTAGTGATTTTTCTTTCTGGAGAAGCTCTGATTTCTGTTTAGCAGTCCGCATTTGGGCCTGGCACTTCCTCTGGACAAAAAGAGGTGATTTTTCTCTCCCATTTTCATTGATTCTAACAGGTTAAGCATCAAGTGGCCTGGGCTGGGCCGTATCTTTATTTTTTCTTCATATTTAGTCTAGAAGTGTGTGCTGCACAATCCACAGCCAGCAGCCGTGTCCCCTGGGGCCCCCTGGGTGGCTCTGACCAGCGGTGTCAGCAGTGTCCCCAGTGTCACCAGAGTCACCAGTGTTAGCAGTGTCAGCAGTGTCCCCAGTGTCACCAGTGTCAGCAGTGTGACCAGTGTGNTCCCCAGTGTCAGCAGTGTCCCCAGTGTCAGCAGTGTCCCCACAGTCACCAGTGTCAGCAGTGTCCCCAGTGTCCCCAGTGTCACCAGTGTCACCTGTATCACCAGTGTCACCGTGTCACCGTGTCAGCAGTGTCCCCAGTGTCCCCAGTGTCAGCAGTGTCCCCAGTGTCAGCAGTGTCCCCACAGTCACCAGTGTCAGCAGTGTCCCCAGTGTCCCCAGTGTCACCAGTGTCACCTGTATCACCAGTGTCACCGTGTCACCGTGTCAGCAGTGTCCCCAGTGTCCCCGTGTCCCCAGTGTCCCCAGTGTCCCCAGTGTCCCTTGCCCAGGGGTGCAGAACCCCCCGAGCCCTGCGGCCCCGGGCCAGCAGCAGCCCCTCGGTGCCAGCAGGGTCCCCAGGGGAGGGGCCGCGGGCACCCAGGGGTGGGCTGGCCCCGAGAGAGGGGCGGGCACCGCCAGGCCCCGAGAGCGGCTGCGGGGACAGAAGGGACAGGGCTGCTCCAGGGGCACAGCCGGGACAGCAGCGCGGCTGCTCCGCGTGGGGACAGGCGCGTTCCCGTGCTGGGGCTGGTGGAAACGGGAGGGGGTTCCCAAGCGGTGCTTTAGCTCCCAACACACGCAAAACAAGGGAAATTCGCACTGGGATCCTGCTGCAGCTCCCGATGCTGGAGGTCTGTGTCGCTGGTTTTTATCCCAAAAGGTGCCCGTTCAGGCCTTTTGTGGGTAAGGAAAATCCCTGAGTGTTTGAGAGACCTTCCCGTGGTTACAGGACAGGCACAGGCACAGCCACTCCCTGGAGCCCTGTCCCACCAAATCCCCCCAGCCACTCCCTGGAGCCCTGTCCCCACCAAATCCCCCCAGCCACTCCCTGGAGCCCTGTCACACCAAATCCCCCCCATCATTCCTTTCCCTCGTCAGCATTCCCATGCCCAGCAGAGACAAATGCCATTCAAATACCATCCCCTGTGCTTTGGTTTGCTCCTGCAATATGCCTCGGCTGTAGGGAGACAAGGACTTGTGTACCCAAAGCACATTAATTTTTAAAGGAATGTCTGAGGAGTGGCAGGATTTGGGCTTGGTTTATTTTGAAAAGCAGCTGTGCTGGGAAATCCAAGACCAAAATCTTGAAGATGAATATCCAGAGAGCACAAAACTGCGTGACAATGGGAGAAGCCAAGCAAGGACAGATGAGAGAACTTTTCTATTGACTCCCAGTATGAAGAATCAACTTTTTCACCTTATCTGCTGTGAAATTAATCAGATTTTCACATTATGGTAGTACAAAGAGCTACCACCTGTGTAATTTCCTGAGCTCACTGTATTTTCTTTTGTCTGGCACCTTCTGTGCTGCCCAGTGTCACTCCTGTTTTGTTCATAGGCTCTGACAGTGTGAGTACATTTTCTCTCCAGAGCAGACAGCCCCCAGCTGTAGCTTTCCACATTGTGAAGCTGACACCACACAAATCAAGATGTGCCTTAAACTTGTCCTTGAAGTGCTTCGCTTCTCTCCTGACCCCTCAGCTATTCACTACAATTTCATACCAAACAAAAAGAGGGGGATTTCTTGCAGCTTTCCAGTATGTACAACCCATAAATAAATCAAAATAGATAAATGTACAGGAGAACCACTACAATAATATTTAATCACTCCCTCAGACTTCAGCGGTCAAAATCTTTTCCCACAGATATTCAGGTACATAAGGACAGTAAATGTAGAAATGCCTGAGATCTTGATGCAGTAACTATGCATTCTTCAGAATTTTGCAGCTGCATAGAGAAGCAGTAACTAAAGAGGACTTTGTAGAAATTTACTTCTGTGTGAAGTTCATTGATTCCCATTCTAGACACTTTTATTTCACCAGACAGTAGTTTTGGAGTAGTTTTACTATTGATCATCTTCTGACACAGCAGGCTGCTGAGGAAAAAGTTAAACTAACTAGAACTAATGAGCAGTAAAACTCCCCAGCACAGGCCCAACACTGGGCAGTGTCTAAATGCTGTGTTTAAATGTTTAGAAAGATCCAATCAGATCCATTATCCAGACAGTATCACATTAAATTGATAAAAGGAGAGAATTTAACTCAATGATGAAATGTATACCTACTACATGAATTCATTCTGGAGAGAAGAAAATAAACAATAAAAATTGTGCAAGGGATCCTCATTTTAACCTGATAGACTTCTTTCCACCCAGAGTAAATGTAACACCTTCCTTCTTTAGACAAAATTAGAAATGTCCTGTAATAAATTAACTATTTAAGAGCAATTGAAGGCACCCATGACTGTTTCCATGTACTTTCAATCTATGTGAAACTTTATAAATTAAAGGTTATTTCCCCTTTTTTTGGGTACTTTTTTTCCCCTAGTTCCTCAGCATTCATCTGTTTGTCAAATGTTTTTTGGATCTTACTATTTCCTTCCTTTCCAATGGAAATGTAATTAATTCCTGCAGGACTCAATTAAGATTTTGAGTGCAAATCGTGCTGCAGGAGTGAGACAAGGAGGGCTGGAGCAGTGCCCAGCTCGTGGAGCTCAGCAGTGTCACTGCCCCGTCCGGGGACCCCAAACCCCAGCCCTGCAGGGAGCAGTGACACTGCAGAAGCTGTGTCCCTTCTGTACAGGGCATTCAGGGCCACTCTTGCTGACCACATGTGAACAAAGTGCTGCTCTTTGGGGAGCTCTGGGCTGTTTTTTTGGGGAGCTCTGGGCAGTTTGGGGAGCTCTGGGCTCTTTGGGGAGCTCTGGGCTCTTTGGGGAGCTCTGGGCAGTTTGGAGAGCTCTGGGCTGTTTGGGGAGCTCTGGGCAGTTTGGGGAGCTCTGGGCTGTTTGTTTGGGGAGCTCTGGGCTCTTTGGGGAGCTCTGGGCAGTTTGGAGAGCTCTGGGCAGTTTGGGGAGCTCTGGGCTGTTTTGGGAGCTCTGAGCAGTTTGGGGAGCTCTGGGCTGGTTGTTTGGGGAGCTCTGGGCTGTTTTGGGAGCTCTGAGCAGTTTGGGGAGCTCTGGGCTCTTTGGGGAGCTCTGGGCTCTTTGGGGAGCTCTGGGCAGTTTGGGGAGCTCGCTGCTGCCACGGGGGTGGATCTCTGTCACCTCAGAGAGGAAACTGCCCTGGGGTGACCAAATTTGCCTGGACCACCCTCAGCATCAGCACCGCAAGGGCTTGGCTCGGCTCTTTCCCTTTTGGTGTTCCGGGTTCTGGTTTTGGTTTTGGTGTTCTGTTTCCCTTGGGCGTTCTGCCATGGGGTGTGACAAGGCACAAGTGTCCCCTGGGGTGACAGGCACCAGCCTGACCCGTCTGCATCCTTAGGGGAGCACCAGAACCTCCTTTGGCAACAGCATCCTCTGGAGCTTCCCCCCTTTCCCAGGCAGCTTCCCTCTTTGCCTTTTCACAGACGATTTCAAAGATATTTATCCAGAAACACTGTGAGGTTCCTGACATCAGCCCAGAGCTGTTAATTTGTGACTTTTTCCTGTTGCATAGTAATGAAATTCACAGAAATCTGCCAAAATACAAGAAAATACTTAGTAAATATGACTTTAAATATTAAAACATTAATAGTACAGATGTACATTTTGAGACTTTCTAGCATGACAATATGGAAAAGGCAACAACCATCTGAGAACCAGCTAATTAGCAACACAGAGCATGATTAGAAGTGTTCCTAAGAAATTTTTTTTCCTGTAGATTTTAAGGAAAACAATGGTGTCAAAGAGAGCTTGGGCTTCTCAAGAGCTTGAGAAGTGTCAAATAAGGGGAATATAAGATGGAAAGACAAAAACCAGAACTTTTTTAAGCTGAAGAAAAGCCTGAATAGCCAAGTCTAATGAAAGGAGATAAAATCTTACAGACCAGTGTAGAAATATTTGAGAACTAGATCCAAGATGAAATCCTCAGGCTACATGGGCTCCCATATGATCTGGGTAAGAAAGAGCTGGTTAATTTTCTTGAAAATTGGATTGCAAAAGCTTAACAGCTTGCAGTTGAAGATGACCCACTTTGCGTTGAAAAGACAGACAAAAACCTTTAAAATGATAAAAGAAGGGGAAAAAAAGAGAAAAAAGAAAGAAATCCTGAGTAGGAGGCAGGAGGATGCTTGGCCTCTCAGATCAGATCCGAGGGAAGGATCCTCCTCAAGGCACCTGTAAGGACAGTTACCTTACCTAATATACTTCATATTTCCTTTTATTTCTTTATTTCTTGTTCTTTCTGTCTCACCACAGCAAAGATTCAAACCAGCCCTGCCAAAGAAGAGAAGTGAGGGGCCATTTCCAGTTCTGTTTCCCAGGAAATAAAGTTTCACATCTGTTTCCCAAACAGGACAGGGAAGTGCAGGATCTGCAAACCCGTGACAGAAAATGCTCACCTGCCACAGCATTTTCGGTGCTTTCAAAGACATTCAGAGTTCTGCAGCTCTGAAAAACTCCCAACAAAACACACAGCCTAGGAGATCATGGTATTAATGAGACTTCAGAATCGAGTTTTAAATCTCCTAGAAAAACACCTCATTGACTGAAAAATTTCCAGTCAGCTCCAGGGTTCACCACTGAATATCAAATGGTATCAAATAACAAGCCACGAACGTTGCATTTTGAAACTGGCAGTGACCACAAATGTCCTGATTTTTACAAATTTGCACCTGTTCAGCTGAAGACAAGAGCTGAGATATTTAATGACCCGTATGAAAACTGAAACGAGCAAATCACTCTGACCTTACTTTCATTATACAGTGTTCAGTAGCCAACTTTTTTTCCCCTTTTTTTCCCTTCCAAATTCCATGATAGTCCTCTCAAATCACACAAACCTCCCAAACCTACAACCTTTCAACAGGTTTTTCCAAGAAGTTCTGCATTCAACACCTGCTGGAATGATGCAAAAAACCTTTGAGATGTGTAGGATTAAAGTGCCGTACAGATCTGGCATTATTACCTGGCTTTCTATGCTATTAGGAGAGACAGAGAGACAGAAAGACAAAACTGTAACTTTTTATAGATAACTGTGGGAAATTCACACTCCAAGGGTTTTCCTCATATCAATTTTCTTATTCATTTCCACTTAGATAAATGAACATGGGATTATGCAACATCTCATAGTTGAACAGCTGCCTCAAAATTTTAATTAAAAACATTCCCAACGTTATTAGTTTTCAAACTTTCCAAACCAAGATCTTTTGTAGTTCTACCTGTAGTCTGTTGATCTGCTCCAGGTGCCATTCTCAGTTATTATTTGTAGATAGTTTTTCTCCCATGTACCGTGTTATTCCATTTCTTCAGAGATGGATTGACATCATCAATTTAAATCGGTATTTATCCCCTGTATTCAGTTTTAAGATACATAATTGACCTACAGTTGAAATAGTCAATGCCCAGATTCCTTTGACAGTCCTGTATAAATACACACTCTGATTTACCACTCTGAGATTTTTATTTAAGTGAAACATGTTGTTTCTCACTGTGAATGCAACGAAGGGAAAAAGAGAAGATAGTTCAGCTTGGATACATAATTAGGAAGCTACTTCAATGAATTTTGAAAAGATTCTCAGGCTTCTTTCGGGGTTTTTGTTTGTTTCTTTTTTAAATACTTTAAAAGATTTTTGAAATGGTTAGTTGGAGAACATTGGCCTGCATTGAAAAATGTAAAGTGGAGTGCATAATCTGAGGAACACAGCATTTGTGATAACTGTTTGAATTTTTGTTTTTAGATTGTCAAATCAAGTGTGTTTTAAAGTAGTCTCTGGTGAGTGCACGTAATGAAAAAAAAATCTTTCAGCAGATAATTTTTCAGGTGATTTGCTTGCAGCAAAACAAAATGCTCAGCTAAAAGGATAATAGAAAACCAAACATGTGATTTCCATTTTTTAAGAAATGAGTGTTCTTATGGTTAGAAACTAGTGATTTCTTTATTGGTGACTGAAAGCACAAGGTAGTGCCCCATTTCTTTCCGTTCAGGTAGTGCTGCATCCTCGCAGGATCACTGAGCTGTGGGGCTCAGGGTCAGCATCCTAGGCTGACCATCCATCCCTCCATCCATCCATCCATCCATCCATCCATCCATCCATCCATCCATCCATCCATCCCTCCCTCCATCCCTCCATCC
>VZRO01005556.1:185312-218939 GCA_013397915.1 Daphoenositta chrysoptera | reverse complement strand
GGGCTGGGCTGTGCTGGGCTGGGCTGGGCTGCAGCGGTCCCGGAGCGCTGCCCGTGCCCCGGGGTGCCCTGCTGGGGTCACTGCCCGTGCCCCTGGGGGACCCTGCTGGGGTGACCCTGCTGGGGTCACTGCCATTGCCGTTTTGGGTTTTTTAATTGCACCCCGCCAGACCCCGCCGGCCGGGAAAGCTGCACCCGAGCGAGACCCTGTGGCTCGGAGAGCAGCCCCCAGCACCCGTCAGGGCACTGCCCACTGTGCCTCTTTCTAAGAAACAACCACCTGCTTCTCTTCCTCCTCACCCTTATGTGTTCCCTGCCCCTTCTGCATCAAAAGAATAATAAAATCGCATTTATTTCCTGATTTACAAAGTTGCTCTACTGCACATTCGCTAAGCCTCACCATCAAGCCATTGTTTATCATCCGTGAGTTTCCTTCCCCACCTTTTCTTTTTTTCTTTGCTTAAGGGAAAGGTTGACTAGAAAACAAGAATTCAATTTAATGAGAAACAAAGAGCCGGATAGCTTAGAAATGTTTCGCAAAAACATCTTGCAGCTCACACAAACAGACTGTAAATCTTGCAGACAAGGCTCTCACCTGTGATAGGGCAGACTCATGTTGATATCACTGCTCTCCCCAATAAACACACCAGGAATGTAAGAACAGCCACACCGGCCTGTTTAGCTCACTGTCTCCTCTCTGACAAAGTCAGGTATTTGATGCCTTCACCTGTAAGACAACAACCTGCAGCTCAGGAGCTGCTTAAATATTTCTGTATCCAGCAGACTGTAATGGTTTGTTTTTCTTCCAAGAATTAGCACAGTTCTCTCTGGACCTGTGTAAACTCTTCACACCCAGAGCCTCCTGTGGCCGGGGGTCCCAAAGATTTCAGTAACGGGACCACCCAGCTGAGTCCCTTCCCCGTTATTCCCAGTGTAGGGCTGAACGCCTGCTCAGGCTGCCTGAGCATGGCTGTGCCTGAACACTGAGGCTGAAGAGCTCTCACTCTCTTTAGGAGACATCCTACTAATTGTAATTACTGACACTTTCCCTAAGGCCCAGCACGAGAGATTTGGTCCAGTGATTAAAGCACTTATCAAAGACCTGGAAGAACCTAATAACTGGCATTTTTCCAACTGAAAATACATTTTACTGAGCAATTCACATCGAGGTGCCAGGACAGAGCAATGACCTTGTCCTCATCTTGGTGGAAATTCCACCTTTGGAGTCCATCTCCTTTAGAAGGTACAAAGTGTCCCCAGTGATGGGAATAGAGACACCACGGAGAGCAGAAGCTGCAGAACATTGCTGTGTTTCTAAGTGCAGAAGAAGCATTTCTTAATCCTCCTGTTCTCGAGACACCCTGACTCATCACTGCACTGAACCAGCCTCTGGACACCGTCTACAAGAACAGCAGAGGTCTGACAATGTCTGTGCTTCAGCAATAAATGCACCAAACAGTGTAAAATCACCACAGAGTCCTCGGTAGTTTGGTTCCTTTGAGGCACGGGCCAGGCTGATCACACACCGCCTGCAGCTCTTCGAGGATTGAATCAGTTGTTGCTCAGCTGCTGACCCCTCTTTGAGAAAAGAGTTATCTCGTACAATTCAGAGTTTACTGCTTAGGGACAGGATCAAACAGGGATATCAAAGTCCTGTGCAGGCTTGAGCTTTCAGGGTAGCATCAACAATCGAGCAAGGGAGACCTGCAGCCTTTAGGGTCACTTGGCACAGAACAAACAAGAAAGGCTCTCACAATGCTGTCACAAAACCTCCTCAGCTCTGTTCTCCTGTTTACTCCAAATACGGGAGTGTTCAACATCCAGCCATCATTCATTTAACCCTGACGAACAGGAAAATTTAAATTCTGGACCATTACCTTAAAGACCAAAATCCACAGTTTTTGCAAACCTAATTTATTTAGTCCCATAATTCCAGAAAAAAATACCAGCAAGCACAAATGGCATTTTAAACAGCAATACTCACTGAGAGTACAGACAAACAAGTCAGCACCTATTACACTGACAGGAGCTCAAATTGGTTGGAGCTTTGACAAAAATCCGTCTAGACCTTTTCTTAAAAACAAGCACATCTAAAAAGATCAGAACAGCTTTTAAGCTCAAATGCCAGGTTTTTTGAAAATACGCAACAGAACAAATAATTTTTGGTATGGGGAGAATTAAAAATGACTGAGACAGATCAGAAATAAAGGGGATTTGTAGACAACCATCTTCCTATTGCATCCTTGCAGGGTTTTCCCCTGTTCCCAGGCTTGCTCTCCATCAAGCTGCTGTGCAGAGCTGTCACCTGCTCTGCTGCATCTCCAGGTGAAATGTCCCTGTGCTTCCTCAGCAGCCTCGGCCCCTGCACTGGAGGTTCCCTGCACTGTTTTATCCCTGCCTCGGACTGCACCAAAGGAGTTTATTTCCTCTGGACTTTGTCCATGAGGAGGAGCAACCTTGTGCCTGTGTCTTTATCCCACCCTACGCCAGGACAAGACAAACAAGGGATTCCTCCCTGCCCGGCCGCAGCTTTTTCAGGAATGCTGCAACATGAGAGGAACAAAACAGGCTCTGGCTGTAATAACTGCACCACACATCTCTGCTAAGAGTAATTCTGCTGGCAAGTTTCTACAGCAAAACAGTATCATAGGTTTGTAGGATTTGGTTCTGAAATGAACAGTGTTCTAGAAACTGATGCAGTCGTCAGGAGAAGTTCTCAGATCAGCTGAACAGAAGGCCAGAAAGACTGGGTGCCAAAAGGCAGAACTTCAAAAAAATTGGATAAAAACTCTACTGTGTAGGTAATCCATATTTTATGATCAATGGGCCATAAAAGATGAGCTGCCAGTTTTTAGCTCCTCTCTATCTTTGATGAGTTATTCTGAAAAGTTTTTAATACAAATGAATCATAGAAACATAAATAAATAAGCCCAAATCAAAACTCAAAACCCCACCATCCAAGTAAAGTCTTCCCTCCAGAACTCTATAACTGGGGTATAATAACCATCCTTCCCCACTGTTGTTTACTTCACACATAATTATTCTTCTGCAGAACACAGTTCACATGCACAGGCAAAGCTGAGGTAAGTTGTGGTTCCAGTTCCTCCAATATATTTGTATTCCTTCCTCTTAAAAAGGACACAGACAGGGCCCACCTCATCTATTTATGGGATGGTTACTGCAGGCCAGAGCACAAACTCACTGAGCACTCTGATGTGTTGGCCTCGCACAGGGAGGCACTGGTGCAAAGCAAAGCTGTGCTGAGCCCAGGACGAGCCTTATTTTCCTGGGAAACACTCCAGGAGAGCAGTGGCTCCATCCATTAAGGAAGAACAGCAAAGGAGCTCCTGTGTAACAACAAACACGAGCAATAAACCTGACAGGACACAAAACTCTTCCTTTAGCAAAAGAGAGCAAAATGCATTTCATCCTCTACTTGCCCTTGTGGACGGCCACAGCAGACTGAAATGTCACCAGCTGGGAACACGACTGGAGATCAGCCTGAGCGAGTCCTGGCCCAGGGAACACGATCTTCAATCACATCACTTTAGGATGTTCTCAAGGAGCTCTGCCTTCATGGAACAGATTCTGCATCATCTGACAATCCTTCCATTCCCTGAACCACACACAGGCTGGAGCAGCTTCCCGAAGCAGCCAGAATCACACACGATGGGCAAACCCTTCAGATCACAGAGCCATAGCATGGGAAGTGCACCAGCAACACAATATTCACCCCACATTTGTTTTCTCTAGCACTTCCATTCATGAGTGCCTTGATGTTATGCTTTAACACCCAAGAAAAACACAAGAACACAGTTTAATCCCTTTTTTGTTCTTCAAAAGGGCCTGAAACACCTGTCCAACAAGAGGTCCGAATAGCACTTCTTCATCTCAGACTACCGTGTGTTCAGGATCCCCATTTTCTAAGCTGAAGTTTTTTTCTGTTCCATTTTTTTGGGAATAAGTCTCCATTTTCCTGGAATTTCCAGTCAGTGAGCAAAGAGCAGTTCTGCAGACAAACCTCGGGCAGGTGGCAGCCGCAGAGGTGGGTGCGAGCCAAGCCCAGAGCACTCCGTGTCCTGCGCTGGTGCCCGCGCTCCGGGCAGCTCTGCCCTGCCAGAGACTGCCCAGGAACCCCGAGCAGCACAAAGCTCTGTCCTCGCCGAGGAAGGTAAATACGAACCAGAGCGAAAAGGAATTGAGCCAGAATCCCTCGGGTGCCTCTGGGGCTGGCTGGCCCGAGCAGGAGGCGAGCTGGGCAGCAGCAGGGCTGAGCTGCCGAGGCTGGGGCTGACCCCTGGAGCAGCCCGGGAGAACGGAGGCTCTGCGGGGCTCTGCTGGAGGTGGGAGCTCCTGAGAGCACAAAGCACAGGCAGCTTCTGATCATCCGAAATTCCTTCTCCAGGCGCATCCTTCCTGCAGGAGCACTGTCCTGCTCTGGTTTCAAGGACAGGGTGTCCCAAGGAGCAGCCCCTTGTGTCACCCAGCTCGGTGACAGTCCCCAGCCCCTGCTCCGCCGGCCCCTGGCACGAGGTGCCACTGGGTGAGTCCTGACCGTGAATAAAGCACTCTGAGGTCAGGTTTAGTCTGGAACCGAGGAGTTCTGGTGGCAGAGCCTGTTCCAGTGCCAAGCACTGCCTCTCTTTCATGATTGTTGATGGTGGGGTGTTCTCTCTTATCTCATTCCTGATTCTGTTCTGTTCTTTTATTCTGGTTTACCCTGTGATGCAATTCCTGCTCCAACAGGACCTGACACAGAAAGCCCCTGATCTATAATTGACATTCTCGGTGCCAGGAACACCAGGAGCAGACACAGGGAACAGCACCTCGCCTCCCAAACAGGTACAGGGTGATGCTTTCAAATAAGAAAGGTTGCTCTCTTCAATCAATATCTGTATTTCATGAAGAGCAGCTATTTGATAATTTGGTAAAAGAAACATAATGACAGAGAAAACATAAATATTATGGATAAGTAGTTCAATGTTCCAGCAACATACGTTGATTATGATTCTTGGTCTGGTAACTTGGGCAGTGAATATTAATGAACCCTGAATCCTTATTTGCAGATTCCAAACTAATCAGTTTTTATTCCAAAGATAAATAAAATTGGAAGCAGTATTTCTAAAGGTATGAACAAATTGCGACCATGGGAGAAATCTCCTGGGAAGTTGACTTTTCCATGTGATTTGAGATGCAATTATGGAAAGATGTGCCAAGATTCTTCTGGTTTATCTTTGCAGTGAGGCTTGAGTATAGCTGCAATCTAAAAGTTTGGCATATTTTAAGGTAAATTCTTCAGATCGTTGAGATTTTTTTGGCGGGTGATTGGGTTTTTTAATTGCTATGGGGATTGAGGGGATTTTGTTTCCATTTCATTTGGGGCTCGGTGGGGTGGGATAGATGTTTAAAACGTGCTAAATAGTTTGTACAAATTATTTTGTTAGCCTAGATAATAATTGAAGAAACCCATTCCCCTAAGGCCAACCTGTCAACTTCAGAATTATTATAATTTATCACTCGCACCATTTTAGAAAATGGGGTTTGATTTTAAAATGGGCAAACCGTTGTGCATCTACTTCTGAGACCTCGGAAGTGAGAAAATTTGGGAACATAGAAGCACAAAGCACTGGCTGTGCTACAAAAGCCCCAAACCCCCGTGCTTTCTTTGATTTTAAAAACAAGCAAAGAAAGCAGATTTTTGTTGCAGTGCCATTGCAGAGTTTCACTGCTCTAGGGCACCAAGCCCCCTCCTCAGCCAGTCCAGAGCTTAGAGCCACAGAAATGAGTCACTTTCTGGACTTTTGGGTTCACCCCGAATTGCCTTTTTTTGTTCTATTTACTCACAGCAGAACTAGCAAGTAGTCCACCTCCACCTGTAGGTACCACAAAGCATTTACCACAGACAGAAATTCACTTAGAATCAATAAGCACACTTTGCATGGGAAAAATCAAATAATTTCTCAAATAGTAAGTTTTTTCCTCAACATTTAGATGATTTAGCTTATTTTGTTTTCAGCCAATGATTAGCTAAGATTTTTTTCTCTAAATCCTTCTTCCATCCATCCCGGCTTCCATAAGATTGAAATTCGTGAGCGTGTTTTCCAGAAATATTTAGTGGAAACTATTAAGAGAGGGGCAGATAATATTAGACTTCATTGGCAGGCTACCAGGAAGGAAAAATCCCTGCCAGAATGTTGTTACCCAACTACTGTGAACAGAGCTGGTCCCAAGTCAAATGACCTTCGCGGATGTCCTCTCCTGGCTCCGAAACTCCCGGTTATCCTGAGTGACAACATCTGCCCGCTGGAAGCCGGGCCGGGACCTCCGAGCTGGGGCTGACAGGGAGCGGCTCCCCCCGTGCCCCCAGGCACGCTCGGAGCTCGGAGCGCCGTCCAGCCCCGCTGCCGGTCCATCCTCGGCGCACCTCGGACATCCAGGGGCTCCAAAGGCGGAGCTCCTCCCTGGGAGGGGATGCTCCACGTGCCGGCTCCGTGCCCCAAAACCTCCCGCTGCCTCCCGCTCCGCTCTGCCTCTGCCCGGGCTGTGCCAGCCCTTCCTCCGCCTGTTTTTGGAGCGGCGTCTCAGAGTGGAGCAGATTTTCCCTTGAGTGCATTTTCTTTCTCTACCATCGCTCTTTTCTATACAAACACCAGATTGCTTTGCGGCTGCCCTTTAAATTTAGAGAATGGAGAGCCCACGGCGCAGCTGCTGAGTGAGGGCTGGTCCTGCACAGACCCCTGGCAGGGCAGAAAGCCCCAGCCCCGCTCGCAGCCCCCTCCAGAGGATCCAGCCCGTCCATCCTCCTCCTCCTCTGAGCACGGCTCTCGCTCTGGATTCACAGAATTACCAGGTTCTAGATCCTCCTCAACACTCCTGGGCTGCTCCATCTTTTTTTCCCAGACTGTTTTTCATCCCAGTGCAGTGATAATGTTGCATAATTGTCTGCAAGGACGAAGGATCAGTGGGGTTGAGCTTGCTGTAGGATTGTACCTTAGGAAATGCTGTGGGATTGCACCTTAGGAAATGCTGTAGGATTGCACCTTAGGAAATGCTGTGGGATGGCACCNGCGGAATTGCACCTTAGGAAATCCTGTAGGATTGTACCTTAGGAAATGCTGTGGGATCGTACCTTGGGAAATCCTGTGGGATTGCACCTTAAGAAATCCTGTAGGACTGTACCTTGNGATCGTACCTTGGGAAATCCTGTGGGATTGCACCTTAGGAAATCCTGTAGGATTGTCCTTTAGGAAATCCTGTGGGATTGCACCAGTTCCTTAGGGAAAGGACGACTGACTGAGCAAGGCCAAGCAGGGTTTCAGTGCAGGCACTGCAAATTGCATTCTCTAGAATTCGTTTATTATTTTATTCCAATCCTATTGTTACCTCCTGCACATCAGCAGGGGGCTGGAGTGGATCAGGGTGTCCTCACAGGGTACCCCAAACCAGGGTATCCTCGTGGAGCAACGAGACAGCCTGGACACAAGGGGAGGTGGAGCAACCAACCAAAAAAAAGCCCCACACTTCCAGAATTTGGCTGGATACCTCCCCCCAACATATCTGGTGGAGTCTGTGTTCTCCCGTTCAGTTTTTAAAAAGTTATTTCAGGAATAATTTTCTGTCCTGAGTAAACTTCTCTCTTTCTTCCACAACCCTCTGCAGTGAATTAAATAATAATAAAATCATTAAAATGGCAATAGTAAGAGATGTTATAGTAGTAATATAATACATAATGAGAAAGGTAAATATTTTAAAATATTTTCCATTATTTCTACAATTTCTATTATAAATCAAGATAAAATTAGATCCTGCATTACAAATATTTTTGATTCTACATTTCCAAATGTCAGTTCTTTCAATTATTTCAAGTCTGGTTGGCTTTTTTCCCTGTTTGTTTGGGTTTCTCTCTGGATTTGCAACTATTCCAAACTATTACAACAATTCTAAAGATCAGCGATTTCCTAAAAAATTTTATAAAACTAAGAACAAACACCTTCATCCTCCCCCAAATCTGTTACAGGGAGAGCCATAAGGCTTTAAAGAGGTAATAAAGCAAGAAATGGAAAATAATCTGATGAGCAGCAGAGGAGGAAAGGGGCAGCACAGAAATGAAATTGTCTCTATTAAAAACAATAAGACATCTATCAGAGAAGGAGAATGCAGCTCAATTACATGGGCCAACAGTTACACACATAGAGATCTGCAGGTTTACGAGAATTAGGGGGGATTAAGCAAATTTGGTATAACTGTAGCATATTTCAACACATTTCATCATATCAATGATCTGACTGAATTTTAGGCATTCACTAACTGCCAAACAAATGAGTGTTAATATCACCTCTATTAACAGAAATCAAGAAATCTAAACCCACAATTTTCTTGCAACTTCTCTGTAGGTTTAGAACAGTCTCCTTGGAATTGAGTTGGGATGCTGTGTCTCTTGAGCAAATATTTGTAATTTCCTTCCCACAACTACTCTGAACAACTTCTGGAAGGTTACATCCTCCTCGGAGAAGCTGTGTCTGACACATGATAGAGAAAAGAGATTTATTCTTGCACACCCCCATTTACGTCAACCTTCTTTTGGGGTTCAGGAGCAAACACGGTATGTGAGAGACACAGCCCATCAGATTTCTGTCGCTTGACACAGGACTTCCACCCCTTTTGCTCAGTCATCCATCCAAAGGCATTTCACACAAGGTCGTATAAACAAACCCCTTCAGCCACAGCAGCCTCTGCTGTTAAAGGAAAAACCCGAGGTTTTTGGAGCACGCTGTGAGTGTGTGTGACGGTGGGACCCTGGGTGGACACCCCGCTTTCAAACACATCCAGAGAGACATTTTCAGCTCCAGAATCCCAGACCACGTTAACCATCTCTGAATTGTGGGTGGGTTTTGGTCTGAGCCACACCAGCCCCCCCAGACCACCTCCCAGTCACCTCTGCCCCCATCCACGCTACCTCGCTCTAAAAGCTCCCTCCTTCCAAAAGTGTAGAATGAAATTCAGAGCAAAACCCACGGGCCACGGAGCAGAAATCCCCCGGCAGTGACAGAACAGCCTGGAGAGCGCCTCTTGCAAATGCCAGAAGAGAGGAGGATTGGCCCAGGCTGCAGAGTTTTCATTGGTGTCGGTTTTCCCGGCCCTCCAGAGAGCACAGATCCCACATTTTCGGGGGAGATCCAGTGCAGGTGCTCTCCTGCTTGCCAAGGCAGCAGCACAGCTCTGTCTGTGCAGAACTCTGCTGTGCAGGAGGAGGAGGACTCGGATCTGCAGGTACCACCAGCCAATACTCATCAAACTATGGCAAAGAGAGCACTGACCTATTCCAGGCTTGAAAAACATGATTTTTTTTTCCTGGAGTATTCTCCTCTAAATTCTCTGAATTTTTTTCTATCATAATCTATTCTGTAGGAAGACATTTATATATTTTCAAATATGCAGACATGCACAGTTTAATGGTAGATAAAAATGCCAGATTAACTGTTCTAGAGATGTAGCATCTCCAGTCAGAAAATAGGACCAAAAAACCAGATCATAAGGGCAAATCTCTTAATGCTCTTGCCAGAGAATATTGAACCTGTTTCAACATAAAATCCTCAAGCAGTGAAAACAAGTGATATTTCAGTTGTTAATGCTACCCAGTCATTAGTTTCTCCTCAAAGACACAAATGTTCAAACATTAATTTGTGCCAAACATAACAATTCCACTTTCTGACCCAAAACTTTAAGACCAAAGAAAACATCAGTTGACACCATGAGACACGACTGGCTTTGGCTATCTTACACACGGACACCCAGAGCTAAATAAATTAATATCTAATGATCCTATTTGAGTCCTTCTCATTTCATAGGGCTTCATGCCATTTAAATCAGTTTCTCAGAAAAATAATTTCTCTCTGCTTGCTTCCCTTCCTCCCTCCCCCTCTGTTTTCACACGTGATTCCAGCTTTCTGGAGGAAGGGGAGTGAAAAATCTCCACTTACAAATTGCTGTGCCTTGCAGGACACCCAGCATCCCTTTCTTACAGCAACACTGCCCAGATTTTTTACCATAAAACACCTCATAAACAGCTAATCCGATAAAATAACAGTGCAGTGCTGAAAGATTCAACTGTTTCCAGAAGTTTCAACTGTTTCACTGCCAATAAATTTCTGCTAGGGTTCCTCAAAAGTACTGAGCAGGCTGCCAAAAGGAGCTGCAAATTTGACAGGAAGGAGACCCTCCAGGAAGGCTTTCAGATCCCCAAAGGCAGGGAATAAGCACTTTCATTGGCACTTACTTTCCTCTGGTTCTAAAACTGGTATCTTCCTGCTTTTCAGAGAATTTTTCATGATGCCTTTCTTCCCTAGAAGTCAATGGCTTAGTCAATTTTCAATTTCAACGCCCTTAACAGCCATTGACTTTTTTAAAAAAACAAAGGCTTATTTAAACCTCTGGCTATGATTTCTCCAGCTACTAAAGCTGTGGTCAGCAGCCTCCACCACAAAAATAGCTTTTCTGCTTCCTTGCCCTCTAACCACTTGGTGATCACAAGTCTGCCAACCCCGATATCTGCTTTTGCCTCTCTGTTCTCAAAGAAATGTTGGGTCAGGAAGTTAAAAAATATAAGATTTTTCTTTTTTATCCTCGGTCATTGTGTTCCTCTGGGATTTAAGGGACATTAGCTACGAGCTATACTCTGACTACAGAGAAAGAGAGAAGGCAAACATCAGAGACAGATAAAGTGATGGAATAAAAGCCAGTAAAGTGCTTTGATGACAAAGGTTATGCAAGCGTGAAGGAACACTCTTCCACTCCTCATCAGTAGGGAGGAAGGGACTTTGAAGTACAATTTAATGGCCAAAACACGTCAGGAAGTGAGGGAGAGTTTGGGTTTGGGTGTGCCAGGGACAGAACAGAGCCCGGATCGGGTGTGATGTGCAGGGGGAGCTGGTGAACCCCAGGGCTCCAAGCACGCCCAGCCCAGCCCAGCCCCAGCCCCGCGCACCCCAGAGCCCTCTCCAGGGCCGGGGGGCTCTGCTGGGCAATCTGGGGGCCCAAAGCAGCACCAGAGCAGGACTGAACCGCAGACAACACCTGCCAGATGAGGAGAGTCACGGCAAAACCCAAGGGATACTGCAAACATCAAAATAAATATCAAAAATTGACACTGAGGTATGTTTTTAAAACACTTAAGAGTGACAGATTTGTCCTGCTGTACTGCTCCAGAGAGAAATGGAGAACACGCCAAATAAAATAAAGTAAAATTGGATCTGTAGCTATATATATTTTTAAAAACACTGGATAGGAAAGCCCTGCTTCTTGTTGAAACCAAGAATATTCAGGTGTGTTTTGCCTGGGAGGTGCTGCCAGGCCGCCCAGCCCCATCCCCCTGCCCCGTGGGACAGCCTGTGCCCGCTCCTGAGCCACCCCCGTTCAGCGGGGCTGTCACAAACTGCTCGGCAAATCCTTCCCCACTTAATGACCACGGGAAGCAGGAGATGGAAAATATCATATGGAGACCATTAAATCAAACTCAATTTGCTTACTTAGCAACGCTTGAGCAATTAAAAGTTTGGAATATATGTACATGCATATAAATAAAAATAATGGGAGAAAAAGGACCTTTAAATCACCCATAAAATTCAGTCTCTCCTCCTGTTTTCCACAACCTGATTTATAAATCCAGTATTTAAATTTCTAGCAACTAACCTTCCATAAAAAAGGAAAAAGACGTGGGGAAAAAAAAAAAAAAAAAAAGGCAAGGCAACCAAGCAGAAGTTGTTAAAGCAATTTTGGTTTCCTGTATTTTTTGTTTCCTTTAACTTTATGGTTGCAGTAGATTTTTCTGTCATTCAGAGGTCATTTTTCTGGAAATAATGGACTCTCTCAATAAAAATCACCTTTATTCTTAAAATTCCATAAAAATCAAATGCAGATTATATCAAGTTCTCTTCCAAATTATGCCTTGAAATAATTTTGATGTATTTTAATAAATTTTTAAGTAATGTTTACTTCTGAAATGTAGCAATGGCTTGTGACATTTCTTTGATCTATACTGAATTTTATCTATTTTTATTGTACTATAGAATGCACCTGGTTCATATATTGACATCTTTTGATGTACTGAAGTCTTCATATAATTTTTGTTACAGGTCGTATTTTAAAAAATGGGTAAAAAAGCCATATGGAGAATATTTATATACTGTATGCAGCAGATCACAAGTAAATTCAGTCAGTTTTTCATGAATAATAGAGATCAGAATTCTGATTGAAAACAACCGCGTGCACCTAAAACCAACAGCCCTTAGAGCAGCAAGCTGGGTTCTGTCCCAGTGAGGTACAGGCCGTCTGTGAATCCTCACATGGGTGAGCTCATTCCATAGGATACAGAGTCATGGAATGGTTTGGGTTGGAAGGGAGCTTAAAGCCCATCCCATTCCACCCCTGTCACGGCAGGAACACCTCCCACTGTCCCAGGCTGCTCCAAACCCCAATGTCCAGCCTGGCCTGGGACACTGCCAGGGATGGGGATTCCATAAACTCTCTGCGCCAGGGCCTCCCCACCTCACAGGGAACGATTTTGTCCCAATATCCCGTCCAACCCTGCCCTCTGGCAATTCAAAGCCACGGGACTTCCCATTTTTGCAGGCAAACAAGATACACTTTTGTTCCCTCCTTCTTTGCCCAGTGGCATTTCCGTGTCTCCTCTGAACGAGCCAGGAGAAAGCCCCGAGTGGCATCCAGAGCGCTCCGAGGAGAGGCGGGACAGGAGCAGGACTCGGCTCTGTGCCCGAGCTCTCCCGGGGACACGCACAGGGTGCCCAGGGCGCAGCCACTGCCCGCAGCTCGGAAACGCTGCCCGGGCTCTGCGGAGCTGCTCCCTCCTGCACAGAGCGCTGCCACCCCTGCCTACCCTCAGTGGGGTCCCGGGGGAGGGAGCCTTGACAGCTGCAACACCCCAGAAACAAAACACAGCTCCTGCACCGGGCCGGGTCGGGGCTCGAAGGAATTACGGACAAGTGGCACTGGAAACACCCGGGACACGGGTGGGAAAGTGGGATACGAATGTCAAAAGTAGCCCGAGGACAGAAAGCAGCTGGAAAGATTCAAAGAGAAAAGGAATCAGCACAAACAGCATCGCACAAAGGCTGGACATGTGATAAATACATATTATAATGTTGGCTTTCCGCAAATATTGAAATGGGTGCTATATGTGTAATGTTAAAGTAGCTTTGCTAGAAAGATGGAGTTTTTATAACAATAACTGATGCTGTTATTTCTGTTATTAACATAGACATAGTAGTGAAATAGCTGATATAGTTCTGCTTGTGGTAATTGAAGTGTCTGCTGGGATGGAGAACATCCAGTGAATGGAGGATGGAGACCCCTGGACACGCCAGCTGTCAGCAACTGCCGTCTGCAGAGACCATGGACCAAAACCCAAACTGGAGAGGACAAGAGCAACGGACCAAAACCACAGCCAGAGAAGGCTCTGAAAATGTGGATCCGAGGAGGAGCCATGCTAATCAGTTCCTGGAATATGTAAACTAGTTTGGGGAAAAAGTCTGAATATGTATAATTGTCTGTGAATATGCATTAGGCTGATGCAATAGGAAAGGTATGTAAAGGGTATCTCCGAAATGGCAGGTGAGCTCTTGGCTGAGTGCCAAGCACCCGGCGCTGTACTTTTGCTTTATTGTCCTTGTCCCCTCTTGTCCTTTATTAAACTTTTAAATCCCAGCAGGAGAGTGAACCTCGTATTTCACAGCCAGGACGGGAGCGGTGGCACTCGTGTGTCCCCTCCCGTGACCGCGGCAGGGGGGCCGTGGGGAGGAACGGGACTTTCCGTCTCCCAGAAGATCACGACCATGGATGCACCGGGAGAACACAGGGGCTTTGAAAGAGGAGAGTTTGCAACAGAGTGGAGAAAAGATCAACACAGAGCTGTTAACAGGTGATTAAGCACATGCACTTACACAAAATTCTATATATGTCATATCCGCATGTCTTAAAAGAACATAATAGAGTTCCACAGGTTTTATAATCACTTTTATGACCTGATCTTGTTTTCAATTGTATTACCAAAATCTGCTGCTTCTCCTCTCCCCTTTCTTGGTTAAATAATTAGTTGCCATGGAAACCAATATATTTCTGGCACGGGCACCAAGTTGTGGCACCGACATTAATGTGAAATGTCTCTGCTTTCTGTAGATAGATGGGGACAGTGGTGACCACGGAATAGACTTCATGCCATAAACAGCTTCACACTGTTTGTGACAACAAAGAATATTAAATTGGAATAATGTTGCAATGCTCTGCAAGTAATAGAATAAAAGAAGAACTTATAATTATTTTCCTTATTTTAATGGAAATGGGCTTAGATTATATACTGAGCAAGTACTTCATGTTCCTCAATTTACGGCTGTTTTAGCAGACTCATCACTTTGCACAAGTGAATCACAGTGAAATCCACAAAGGACGAACCAGGCACCTCTCGGACCTCAAATCACAACAGAGATTGTGTTTTTTTAATTTCAACTATTTTGCTGGAATTTCACCTGGCTGGTGAGAAGGAGTCTCCTGCCATTTTATCAATATTCGGTATCACCTCAGAGACAGAGTTTTCAGCGGGAAACCAGAGCTCTTCCACCAACTCCTCACTCCCGGCTGTAAAGGGCCCTCAGAGAGGAGGGGGCAGCACCCCGGAGCCAGCAGTGCTTTCCCGGTATTCCCGGAGCCAGCAGTGCCCTCCCGGTATTCCCGTTCACACCGGTGCCCCGCCCGGTATTCCCGTGCCCATCCCGGTATTCCCGTGCCCATCCCGGTATTCCCGTGCCCATCCCGGTATTCCCGTGCCCGTCCCGGTGTTCCCGTGCCCCTCCCGGTGTTCCCGTGTCCCTCCCGGTGTTCCCGTGCCCCGCTGGCTGCTGAGCTGCTCCGGGAGCGGCCTCTGCAATCCCTCCCCTCATTAGGACGCGGCCTCCTGTCGTTTAAAAGCCATTTCATATGCAGATGCAGCACCAGACATCTAAATGAAATCATTTATTCCTGCGATTATTTCGACATGAAAAGGAATGTCAAAGTATGAAACTGTGACTGAAAACTGACACGGCTTTAAGGCTGTAAATGCTACCCTGTATTTTCAGAATTGTAACTGCATAAATACAGTTCTTTATTTAAATTTTTTTTTTTTTTTTTTTTTTTTTTTTTTTTTTTTTTTTGGCAAGGGAAGGGAAAGGGAGGTAGTGATTTAGGAAGATATAAAGTAATATGGAAAAGAAGAAGAATAATCATGTTTTGGATGAATTTTGCATAAGATCACTTTAAAATATTTACAAGTTCACAATTTTCAGTAGTTTTCTCAGTCTTACAATTTCTATCTTCCAGATACTTTGTTTCACATTAGATTGAATTATCCATTCATTTAGAGTGCTTTTTCTGTAACCTATGGAAGTGGATAAACTGGGAAGAGTAGAAGGAAAAATTGGCAGTCACCAAGAAATTTTTAAAAAAACAAGAGTCCTGTTTCCTCAACAGATTTCCTCAGAAGTTAAGAAAGTGATTTTCTCTAAAGGAGCTGAAGACAGCAGAAATTGTGTACGTAACCCACAGTGATACAATCTAAATGTTTGCAAAGACTGGGCATCCCAATTAAAATCTCATAAGGTTTTGGGGTTTTTTTGACCCTCACCCACACCACTCATCCCTGGCATTTCTTTTCTGAAAGGGAGAGTCATAAAGCAGGGGGAGAACTCTAAAGACAGCTCGAGCAGCCCTGCCACCGCATCTGGAAGAAGACACCTGGAAGTTGCATTTGGAATGTGGCACGGACGAGCCAGCCTGCCAGCACAAGAGTTAGACCGGAAAAGGGAAACACTAATACATGGAATATCAACAGCTGGACTTCGCCTTAAGCTTTAGCAAGAAATTCTCTTAACACAGACTGTCATGGGAGTTGGGAAATGTGAATTATTGTCTTATGTTGTTATTATCCAATAATTATTCAATAATTAACTGTGCAAAATGTGTGGCTTCATGCAAATTAAAAGACAACAGAAATTAAAACTAATTATTTTGCTAAGGTAGTGGACACAGTAAAGCCTTTGGCTGTCTATCCAGACAAATCCATAATTAAGCTTTCAAATCAAGACTGATTTTTGTGGCACTGTACATTGTACTGGTCCTAACTCCTTCAGCAGTTCAGAAAGAAGATTAAATGTGTGAGCCAGCACTGAGTACACGGACCGAGGCTGCGAAAATACAGCGCTTAAACACCAGCAGCTCATCAGCTTTTGTTCTTTAACACAAAGTTTCCAGTGCTCGGCCGAAGCCCATTTTTACCTCTGCATCTGCCACACGTCAGGAGGGCGATAATTTCCGCTGCTCTCTCCATCCTTCGCTCACAGTCCCAGCGCAGCTGCATTCCAGCCATGCCCGGGGTGAGCTGTTAATGAGATAATGACACCGCGAGTGACCCCTCCCCGGGCCCTGCCGGCTGGGGCAGACCCGCAGCCCACCAGAGCGAGGATTTACAGGCACGACAAAAGTATCTCTGACTACTCACCAGAAACTGTCTCTAGCTGGTGTTAGAAGGGCATTTTAAATATTTTTGCCTCCTTTTCTCAGGAAAGACAGCTGACACAACGCCACTGTGAGGAGCAAATTGGCAGTTTAGGCACCCAGCGCTGCTGGATGTCAGTCAAACCTGGTAACTTTGGAGCTGATGGACCAATTACAGCCACTACGACAAAAACACAGCAGCTTCACGGACCATTAAATTCCTGCCTGGGAGGGGTGGGGCTGGGGGTGGAGGTGACAGGAAATTAGCAGAGTGATAGAGACATGATATCAAAATTAGTGCATCTTGCTGCAGCAAAGGCTTCCGTGTCAGCTCCATAGCTCTCTCTTCAACCAACCTACAAATAATTAACCAGAATTAATTATGGTGCTTGTTATCTATTTTTCAGCTAGAACATGGGAAGGGTTTGAGAAGAAGGGGCAGTTGGAGGTGGGAGGAAATGGATGAGCTTGTTAACACTTCAGGAGAGCTCAGAAAATACGGAACATGGTGCTGAAGTGGAAGAGACTAACAGAAAAACTGCAGGAAGCCCAAGTCCATTAGGCACAAATCAATTTTGTAATCATCTGCCCTCCAAGCACTCCAAGATGTTTGAGAGAGTTTCTTCTCATAGCAGAAACCATGTTAAAAACAGTATTTTCAAAACTAAGTTGTGGGATAAAAATGTGCTGGAAAGAGATACCATCATCATCTGTCACATGCCCCTCTGAGTGCTCCAAAATCCCGTCACCTCTCACTGAGTGCCCTGCTCTGGCAACCATCGCCAGTGTGAGAGGGACTGACCGGGTTCTGTGGGCAGCAGAACAACTTCTGCCCTCGGGAACCAGTGCAATAAAGAGAGGAAATGTGCCAGGGCTTTGGAAATGCAGTGTTGTAGGAGGAGAGAGCATCCCCGGGCATGGGCAGAGGGCAGGAGCAGAACCTCCAGGCTCAGCAGACGGAGCAGGCGCTGGCATTTCAGAGCTGGAAAGCCAATCCACCTGCAAGACCGAATTCCTGAGCATCCCTTCTTCCCCCAGCCCTTGCTCCTTGTCAGTCGGTTTGTGTTCCACCGAGGAAAGGAACAACAACGATGGTGTCAGTGTTTGGGGAGCCACAGCAAGGACACCGTGCTGAATGGATTGACAGCGTGCTGACCGAGGGGCCGAGTTATTTCAGAGCCATGATCCCTCCCAAAGAGCTGGGCTGTGCCTCGGCCCATCGGGGATGTCCTCACGGGCCCTGTGGAAGCACCGAGTGGGGCTGGTGTTTGGAAGGGAACAGCCTGGGGAAGGTGCAGCCCCAGGAAAGACTGGGAGGGTGAATGGTACTGGGATGGTAAATGGTGCTGGGATGGTGAATGATACTGGGATGGTAAATGGTGCTGGGATGGTGAATGATACTGGGATGGTAAATGGTGCTGGGATGGTGAATGATACTGGGATGGTAAATGGTGCTGGGATGGTGAATGATACTGGGATGGTAAATGGTGCTGGGATGGTGAATGATACTGGGATGGTAAATGGTGCTGGGATGGTGAATGATACTGGGATGGTAAATGGTGCTGGGATGGTGAATGATACTGGGATGGTAAATGGTGCTGGGATGGTGAATGATACTGGGATGGTAAATGGTGCTGGGATGGTGAATGATACTGGGATGGTAAATGGTGCTGGGATGGTGAATGATACTGGGATGGTAAATGGTGCTGGGATGGTGAATGATACTGGGATGGTAAATGGTGCTGGGATGGTGAATGATACTGGGATGGTAAATGGTGCTGGGATGGTGAATGATACTGGGATGGTAAATGGTGCTGGGATGGTGAATGATACTGGGATGGTAAATGGTGCTGGGATGGTGAATGATACTGGGATGGTAAATGGTGCTGGGATGGTGAATGATACTGGGATGGTAAATGGTGCTGGGATGGTGAATGATACTGGGATGGTAAATGGTGCTGGGATGGTGAATGATACTGGGATGGTAAATGGTGCTGGGATGGTGAATGATACTGGGATGGTAAATGGTGCTGGGATGGTGAATGATACTGGGATGGTAAATGGTGCTGGGATGGTAAATGATACTGGGATGGTGAATGATACTGGGTTGGTAAGTCGTGCTGGGATGGTGAATGGTGCTGGGATGGTGAATGGTGCTGGGATGGTGAATGATACTGGGATGGTAAATCATGCTGGGATGGTGAATGGTGCTGGGATGGTGAATGGTGCTGGGATGGTAAATCATGCTGGGATGGTGAATGGTGCTGGGATGGTGAATGATACTGGGATGGTGAATGATACTGGGTTGGTAAGTCATGCTGGGATGATCAGACAACAGAGAAGCTGAGGAAGGTGTGACAACACCCGGCAGTGCTGCTGGGGACAATAAACACTGGCCAGTGACCGGGCAGGGACTGGTGCCCCTGTGCTGGCCCTCAGCCCCAGCCTGTGGAGGAAACCAACCAGCCCGTCCAGTGCTACTTTCCACCAAAAAACCCCAAACCCAGGAGATGGAAAGGCAGGAAATGACCTCCCACCATGTGCTTGGGGCTCTGCACTGTGCTGTTCCTCAATCTCTGCGTGTGGGAGCTCCTTCCTGTGCCTCCCTCACTGTTTGGGCTCTGAAATTCCTCTGGTATTCCAGAACTGGCATTGACACTGGAGCAATGACACTCCCTGCAGTGGCCTAATTTCCATCTTGGACGGAGCTGGGGTTCCAGGAGCTCGGTGGGGCAAATTTCCCTGGCAGGAATTTAGGTCAAGTGCAGTCCCACAAGAGCGTTCAAGTACTTGTGTGTGAAATATTTATACGTGGATGAGGCACGTATTTTGACACAAAGAGTTCCAGACAGGGGCAAATATCTATGATCTCCCATCTTAAGCGGAGGAATAATAATTCCATTTCCTCTTTCACTACAGCCTGTTTGACAGCTCCAGTCTAGAATCCACAGCACTGACACTAAGCCAAACTGTCACTGACATTTCCATGTCTGAGAAATCCCGAATCTCACAGGTAAACTGTGAAAGCTGAGAAGCAGGGAGGGAAAGTGTGAGGCTCATAGCTACTGCAGCAGGCAAACTCTAAAAAGTCACTTTGTATGACCTCTGCTTTCTTATAACTGGGGGCAGCTTAAAGCTGGGAAAATGGGAAGGAATGAAAATCCACAGAACTTTTTGCATACAGAAGAAACATATGCTCAACAAAGTAAAAAAATTACTCATATGTGATAGACTAGATGAGCCAGACATCATTTAAAGTGAAATATACCCTTCAAATCTAGATATAGAATGCAAGAAATACATTTATGTTTTCATTTTTGTACACTGTTGAGCAGGCAAGGAACCCATCACAAGTTTGAGTTTGCTCAGCTGATTTTTCTCTCGTTCTGGTAGGAAAGGCCTTTCTTAGGGTCAGAAGAAGAACTGAGACCTACTGACCCCAGTAATTAGAACTTATCGATTTGAGTGAGGTGTTCCTATCCCAGCAGCACGTTTAATGCAGTCAACGCTTACCCGGTCATACATTTCTCGTTTGGATGACACTCACACTCCTAACATCCTCTGTTTCTCAAAAGAGAAAGAAATAAAGCTTTTCCAGGTTAACGCACACACCAGAAAAATTTTAGCACTTCAAAGGAGGTAACAAATGTGGCTCAAGAACACTACAGGTCTGGAAGACAAATCACATGAACCCTCAGAGCCTGAGCAAAGCTGAAGCTCCTCACACAAAGCAGAAGCACAAAAGCACATCTTATCTGTGGTGGCTCTTTATCACCTCATTTATAGGAAACCTTCCCGACACAAAATAGCTCCCACTAAAAAGGAGGGCTGGAGATATTTACTGCAAGCATTAAGGACTGGTGCTTCAGGAGATATATTTTGTCAAGACAATTAATCTGCTAAGAAAACAGCATTTTCAGAAAAACACAGCAAATCAGTGACTGTTTGAAATGTTTATTTTAAGCAGACATTTGTGCATTGTGTAAAAGCAGGAATCGTGCCCAAAGGCATCAGTTGGCATTTCATAAAAACCCCAACATTTTTACTGGCACAGGAACCTTTCTCCTACGAATAGACAGAGGATGCTCACAGAATAAGGAGAAGGTTTATTATTCTCTTATTAAATACAGAGAAATTAGGTGTAAACTCACAAAACAAAGTCTTAGAACAAGAAAGAAGTAGAAGGAGGTTTCTACCTTGAATTTTTTATCTCCTGTTCTTAAAATAGGATGATTTTTCTTAAAAGCTTTGATTAAAATTCAGGAAGAGATATACCTGGTGTAAAACAAACAAGGAGTGTACCAGCTCCTCAAAGTCTGTTAATTCATAGTCTCTTCGACTGAAAGAAGGAGAGGTAACAAGTGCAAATGAAGACACATGACATTTCATCTGGACACAAGAAAATGCCTTTTTTTCTCTCTTAGGCTGTATCTTTCCAGTCTGGAATTCATTTAAAACCAAAATACCACCCCCATCCCAAGCTGCACTCAGTTCTTCCAAGAATTTAATATTCTTCAATAACATATGCTTCTCACTCTTCTGAAATGCACTCTGGAGGTCTAAGTTTTATCCCAAATCTGCAGGAAAATTTAGGGACGATTTTTTTACTCCTATTTTTCAAGGCACATAATTGGCACTTGCATAATCTTGTCCAAATAATCTGCTACTTCCTACTAGAGATTTTGTATGCAGTGTTTTGTACCGAGTTGGCTTTTCATAGTACTATCACCCAACCCTGAATTTTAAAGCCAGTTTATTCATGTAAGCAGTCTTAAAATACACATTTTACAGGGGAGAGCTGTCAGGCATGGAGGAGCTGAGTAACAAGCTAAATCAGCAGTACAAATAGGAGCAGGAGAACTACCTGCTTCAACAGCTTGAATAATTGTGTGATGGATGAGGAATAGAAGAGGCACATTTTCCTTAAGAAGCCATGGAAGGCAGGAGAAAGAGCGAAAACCGAAATTCTCCGCTGATCAGCAGAACCAGAGCAATTCCAGCCCCTCGTTCTGCTGCTCCCCTGTCCTTCAGCATAACCTAGAGACCATCTGTAAAGCAGAGCAGGCAAATGGAAAGGAAAGCTCCAGGCTCATTAAATTGCTGGCCAGAATGGACAGCGAGACCTGTGTGTGAGCCCTGCCAGAGGAAGGGCTGGAGCTGTGACCTCCCAGGAGCCCTTCCCCGACTCCCAGAGCTGGAATTTGCAATATGACCCAGCCCGTTATTTCAGCAGCAGCAACAAAGAACCCTGCCTTGAAAACAAATACACATTTTTCCGCTCACAAGAGACACGGGTCAGCATGTTCATGCTCAAGTATATAAAATAAAAACACATAACTGTGACAAAAATACATAACTATGATTGCAAGATCAGCCTAAGTGACTAAAATCAGTGTTTAATTTGAATTAACTTCAAGGAGTGAAGGTCACAACAAAGGTTTGCAAAAGTTTGTGAATGTTTCCCAGAGCTGAGCATTGTGTGAAGAGCCTGCAAGGCTGCCAAGATGGAGAGCCAATTTGGATTATTAGGGGTTGATAAAGAGTGACATTTTGTGTTCAGGAAGCATCTGACAGGAGCTGCCATGCACCTTGTCACACTGCAGAGACTACAACTGCTGATAGTGCTGAAAAAAAGGCACTGAAACTGTTCCCAGACACACACATTAAAAAAAATATCCACAGCAATGTCTTCAAATCAACAGAAGAACCATGTATTAGTGGCCTCAAATTTCCAAGATTTGTATATTTTATTCACTGAAGAAAAAGGTAAAATAGGAACTGCTCACCTACCATGCCCTTTTTCACTTTTCTTGGGAATATTATCCTAATTTCTTTTCGAGCTCTCCTGGAAACAAGCCTTGTGTCTTGAAATGACATTTGGCACCGGCCAGAAATGCACACATTGAATAAACACAATTATACGAGTGATATTTGCAACTATTTCAGTTTATAGCTGGCTGTACACAAATGACTGCTCCAATGCTCTGAAACGTGACACCACACAGAAATCACACACAATAGCCCAGAAAACACAGTTTGCATTTCAGCCTCTTAATTTCATTATAGCTCGGCACAGCCGAGAATTGCCCATATTAAAACACAAAAACCTGATTACCATAATCTGTGACCCCAGGAGACATCTGGGACACAGCAGGGAGGTTCTGGGTCTCGGGTCAGGGTGTTCCCCTGGCATCTCACGTGGGTTTGCTGGACCTCAGGCTGCTCCTGGAGTATCCTGAGAGCAGAAAAGCGTGACTGAAACAATCACCTCAAGCTGTGCCCCACCTTCACTTGTGGATTCTGGGCACTTCAGCCAGAGCAGCTCCAGGAGAGCAGAGAATCTTTGCAGGTCAGCTCAGCTTCCTCAGCACAGACCCGCTCAGGAACGCTCAGATCTGCAGCACTCAGGGCAAGGGCTTGGCCTGCCCGAGGGAGAAGTGCAGAGAGGTTCATGGCACAGCTCAGGGTACCCAAATCCCAGTGCACAAACAGGACAGAACCTCACAGAAACAGGGAGATCAAACCCCAGGATTTCACCCACTCACCTGGAGCATTCCCTGGATATCACCTGTTATGGGAAGGTGTAAATAATCCCAGATAAGGCCACTGACCACGATCTTCCCCGGCCATTGCTCAAGAAGGTCACTGACCCATGGTCCTCTTTTCCAGCCCATCTCAGGTGCCCTGGAAGTGTTTCCATGGTTACCAGCGGGCCCGGGGAAGATGCTTTTGGGGACCTTCAGGCCTGCTCTTCCAGATCACCCCTGGTGGGACCCACAGAGATCTGCTGCAGGCAGGTGACAGCCCCTGTCCGTGGGGCCCCTTGGCCAAGCTCAGTCCAGGTTTCTACTGGATACAGAGCATTTACCTGAGCAGGAGCCCACTGGAGTCTCTCCCCCACGTGACAAATTTATGAATTTCCATCAGTACCAGCAAACCCCTAGACCACGATGCAATCTCATTGCTGCCTTTCAAGCTCTTATTGGCATGCTAGATTTATTCCTACACAAAATCTCTCTTTACTTTTAATATACGGTTTAGCATAGGCTGCTATGAGAGGCTTTTAGAGAATCCAATGAATCTTTTGCTACAGACTCTGCAACTTCAATCAGCTCATATTAAAACATGATTGTTATAAGGACGAAAGGAATTAATAGGGTAAAGTTCTGTGTACCACGTTAAGTTAAAGAATATTTGGCAGATGTGTATTTATAGCAGAATTACACAGACATATAAATTCCTTGCACAATGAAATGGTTGCACAATAAAATGTCTGCACGTTCAGTATACTGCTGTTCTATTCCATTTATGTAATGATTTGTAGTTTCTAAAAGTTGTTAGGCATTCTAAAAGCCAACGGGATTACAATCTATCTTAAAATTTACTGCATTCAGTAAAGTAGCAGAGCACTCAGGCTTTGAAGTCATGGACTGCAAAGGCTGTTTATTCCACACATAAAGTGTTTCAGGATATTGTAGGGACAGAGATAGAAGGGCTGCAGTAGAACAGACTGCTAAACAGCTCAAATATTAATTCATTAGCTCCCAAAGTTGTGTTCAGAGAGCATACAGAATGAAATAAAATGAGGGATTGGGGAAAAAAAAAAGAGTAAAAAGAGTACGAGACTCTGGGTAAACTGCAGAACAGCCCGCTAACACTCTGAGGCTGGGAGTTATGTGAATGGAAGATGAACGTGAACAAATGGATTTGTAAAGAAGATTTTTTAATACATATCATTAAGGCTATTTCATTTCTCTACACTTACACATGCAAAAAGAGGGTAAAAGCAAGTAGAAGGGTTTTAAGGAGAAAATATTGGAACAAGAAAGGGAAGAGGAAAAGCAGCTTTGTAAAAGATTACTTCCCCTCCATTAACCTGCCTAAATACCATGGATTTCCTCCCCAAGTTTAATGATGATCAAGAAGCCATATTCTTGCTTCTACCCACTGCTTCTCCCATGTATTCCTTGAATCATGAGCAGCAGAAGAGAACAAATGTATTTACACTGGTGTACGTACCCCAAATACCCAGGAATATAGGTCCAGAAACCCAAATATCCATTTTTTAAATAACCATGGTGAGATTTCTGCTACAAGTGAAATTTCTCCATTGAGGTGGAAGCCCCCGTTAAGGTTTGTATGTGTGACTTCAGCATTGTTTTAACACCTGATCAGCTGCGGGGCTTCTCTTGCTGGGTTTGCCTTGGTTTTGCACAGGTTACATAAAAGGTTTGGATGTTACCTGCAAGGGAACCCGACAAAATAGCGACCTTGTTGTCCTTTTGATTATCTAAAGCTTGGAGTAATGTGCATCACAGGTGGATGTGTTTAAAATAGTTTATTTTACCCTGAAAACTCCTATGGCAAATGACCTTACAGATGGTACCCTTTCCATCCACGTGGCCTGGAAATGCAGGTGGAGGGGAGGGTTAAGGAGAAAGCAGAGGTGTCTCCAGTCTCAGCCCAACTCCAATTTCAAAGACACCTGAGACCATAAGTTTTCAGCAAGCAGCTCTCATTTTTCAGAGTTCAAAACCAAGAGTTTACCCAACGAAACAGAAGTCACGCTCTAGAGGGAGAGAACCTAAAACTCAAGTGCTGTATTTTAGCCAGAAGAACATTTTTTCTCTCTGAAAATTAATGATGATTAGTTCTAAATGAAGCATAGTCTTCACGGGGTGATTTTCCATACCCAGCGGCTATGAACACTAACGAGACATCCAATTGATGCTGGGAACGCTGCTGGCTTCCGTAATATGGGCATCTGTGTGTCGGGAACTGAACTGACAGGCCAAATCCTATTATGCATTTCACTGAGAACACCAGAAGAAATCTCTTGTGCAGACAAATGTCTGGTTGGAATCCATGATCTGCCTGGTAAACATCCCCAGACCTCTCAGAATCCAAATAATAAAATTCTAGTGCTTCGCAATGCCAACACCTGAATCCTTTAATAAAAAGCTACTTCCCAACGTGAATTGTATATTGGAGATGTACTTCCAGTGTAATGAAATGATCCATAATATATCATGGAGCTGAACCAGCCACCCTGCACATTCAAAGGCAGCAGCTGCACAACCAAGGCCCTCAGTAAATCCCTGCCTCTGGTGATAGTGCTGTTTTTGTTGGTTTTTTCAAAAGAGCTCATATCTCTGTCAGTAATTCCTGTGCAGCTGATACCTTCTGGGCCAGAAGAAGGTTGTACAGCATGTGTTGCTGCTGTGCATACAGGAAAGAAAATGCAGGAGCTGAAGAGCAGGAAATTCCAAATTCCAGGTACCAAGAGGATCCGGGAGTCTCTCATGATGTGCACTGAGTTTCCTGTACTGCACATGGCAGCTGCAGGAATTTTTTTTGCAACCAAGCTCTACTTTAAATTTTGAGATTCGCCATATCAAGCCACAGACATTTTTCTTTCTCTTGCAGAAAACGGGGCCAAGTTAGAGCATCAAGGAACAGTCTGTTCGCTGTGTATGGCTCAGCACCAGCGCTGAGGAGACAGGAGAGCTCCTTCCTGCTAGAGAGAGATTTGCTTTTTTTGCAGCAACAGAAGACCAACTCCCAGCGCTAAAAAGAAACCAACTTCAAGCAGGAGGCTGAAAGAGCAGTGCCATCAAATCCAGTTTGGTGCGAGAGGCTTCTGGTTCCTCACTAGGACACAGCTACAGTCCGGGCAAAAGCAACACAGTAGAGAAGTTGCCTTCATGGAAATTTGCCTGAAAGAAATAATTATTCACCAGCATACTGTTCCTTCTTAGAAGCACACAGAAGCCATGAAAAATGTTTGTATGGATGAGACATGGCATGTTTTCAGCGAGAAAAGCCAGTCTGCACCAAACAATGCCACGTGCAGTGACAAGGACTGGGATTCCTGGGGGTATCCTGCCCAAATTCCCAGCACAGTGGCCACTCACAAACCTTCCAGGAGGAGCAAGCGTTAAAGAATTGCTCCAGGAATATTGTCACATAATTGATAAGTCAGATCTCTTCATCAAGTACTTCAAAACTGCCATAAAAATCCGAGCCAAATCTATTATGTACCTCTTTCCAAATGAGATGAAGTTATTATCGTGGTGTCTTAGAGTTGAAGAAATTTCATAAAGACCCAAAAATTCAAGATTTGCCAATGACTGTATCTAGGGATTCAAAAATGAAATGTTTTTCGATGACCTGCAGAGAAAAAGTGGTGTGAAAACTGCCCTCTCAGTTGTCCAGACCACTCTAAAATACACACCAATTTTCACCGTAACAACAAAAAAGAAATCCAGCAAGTCTGGTTCCCTTAGCAACCAGTAAAATATTATCTACGTTATTCATATTAACATTATTTACAGTACCCTAAAACTAAGAGATACCAATTCACAAAGAGAATACACATTCCTCATTACACAACTTGCCAGCTTTGAAAATTCAGTGGTGCTTTTAATTTAAATCCCAACATTCCCATGTAGTTCTTCTCTGCAGAAGCTCTGTCCCGCTGTTGGTGCCAAACGCAATCTCCTGTTGTTTCCGAGAGCAGCTGGATCTCACGGTGACTTTGAGCTCAGTTCAGGGGCAGGTCTGACTGGGATGAGTCTCCCTGTGCCACCCTGTGCCACCCTGTGCCACCCTGTGCCACCCTGTGCCACCCGGAGCCGCCCTGCCCCAGCCGCGCTGCCCGCACCGCGCTGAGCGCGGCTCCTTCCAGGCGCGCTCCCTTTGCAGCCTTCCCTACAAACTGGTCTCAGGCAGGTGGGAGCCCTTCTCACTCTGGGTGTGCTCCCAGGGATTGTGCATCACCCTGCTGCGGGTTGAGAACGCAGGCACCAGCTCAGGGGGACCCTTCTCCAGGGCGCTGCTGGCTCAGAGCCTGAAGAACCAGCGACGACTCCTCACCCGTTCCAGAAGACACATTTCCCATTCGTGGCTCAGACATCTATCACACAGCTGCCCCCATGTTAAAAACAATGGATTTCGTTCCCTGCACGAGTTTACAGTAGTGAATAAAGTCACCTCCTTGATTTCCACAAACCAGAGAGCAAAACTGGGAAAAGCAGGACCGAGGGTGAAGCCCCACCAACAGGTTACCCATCATTAATCAGTGTTAGCAACTGCTTGCGGCTGAACATTTTGAGCAGGAAATGCTGGACAGTTTTGAGTTCAGAGGAAAAACATTGACTGAAATTTCACTTAAAAGAAACATGTAATTCCCTCCCTGAACAACCAGAATATTCGATTAGGCAATGTTTGCATCACTTCATCTGCCCCACTCTCAAGGTACAGAGCAGTGACTCCCTGCACTGAGGAATTTCTGCTGGACTCATCATTTCAGAGATGGACACACAAGGAAACGTGAAGGAAGAACTGAAGGAAACTTTTTCCAGTGTCTAAAATGAAAAGATGCACTGAGACCTGGGTGAAAGTTCAAGGGTTGAAATGAAGTTCTCAGTTTCCCTCTTTGTCTATTTCCTCCAATTCTCAATAGCACATAATGTTTGAGTGAAATGTAAAAATACAGCTTCAGCAACATGAGCCCACGATGATTTTATCCCTTACTACAAACTGCACACGCATCACAAATAAAAATCAGCATCCTGATTCCATTAGTTATCAACAGAACCTTGCTACCAAAAGGGTTATAAACACTGAACTTCAAAAGAGTGAAAAAAACATTATGTTAATCATGTGTTCTTATTGAACAATTAAAATCAGAATCAGGATGACACTAAGATCTAAACCCCCTGCACAGGGAACAATTAACCAAAGCTTGAACTGATATACTGTGAGATTCTCTTACCAAGGGTCATTTCAGATGCATAAAAGGTTTTATAAACAGGATGTTAAACTGAGGAAATTTAAAAAATAGCACAGCTCTTCAAGCATCTTTTACACAAAAAGTACTTTTTTCCTTAATGATTAAAATTTTATTTATAACCAATAGAAGATACTTGTGTGGCTATATCTGCTGCTTAGCTGCTCCTCACTATTGATGTTAAAAATTGTTCTCCTTGGTGCACTTTGAAAAGATGAGTTTAAAGAGACAGGAGGAGACTAAAGTGTTCAACAGCAGATCCGTAGGCGTGTGCTGAAACTGGGCCAAGCCATACCAGTGTTCCCATCAAAGAGGGTAAGAGTGAGTTTTGTGAGGCAAAGAATGGCTTTTAGGGAGAATAACAAAAGCTGACACTGACTGGGAGCCATCAGGGCAGGGGTGGTCAGACCCTGAGCGAGGGAGGGCAAAGCAGCTCCCTTGGCCAAGGTTTTATTGCAGCTGCACCTGCAGAACGCCCCCGGAGCAGCTCCAGGAAACCACGGCACTTCACTCTCAGAAAAATCAAACGGGAGATCAGCCAGGCTCCCCCTCGTGCTGGCGAGATGGACATTCCAACCACAGCACCCTGCACCCAACCTCAGCTCTTCTGCAGCCAACTCCAGCTCAGAAACGCCCAGTGAGGGCAGCAGCATCACCCCCTCAGCAGAACGAGAGCACATTTCTTCTGAAAGGCACCATCAGGAATAACTCATTCACCTCACTGGACAAGAGCCCTGGTACAAGCCAGATTTCCTTATGCATTCTCTCTCCAAAAATACACTTATTGTTTTCTCCTTTAACTCTATTTTAAAGAAAGAGAAAAAATAATCTTCACAGTCTGAGAAACTTTAGAAAATGGGCAAATGACATAGGAATGTTAAGTACCATATTTTAATACCTCTTTAAAATACCTGTCATCTCCAAAGGGAGAGTTTTCAGTGTTTTCAACTAGTTATTTCAAAGTCACTAGAAATTTAATGGTTAAGCACTTAAGAAAACCAAACAAAGAAAGGAATACCTACCAAAAATCCACTCCAGAAAACAGTAAGAAAAACATCCCTAAATTCTCTGCATCAGTTTGTAACTAAATGGCATTATGAAGTGGAGTTGGCTTACATTTTTTCCAACAGCCCTAGGCTACATAGATGCTTTTACACATAAGTGTTTTTCTGCAACCTTATTTACTTCTCCAACAAAAATGCTGATTTCACACCTGACAGAGTGTATTTATAATAATTCAGTAAAAGAAGAGCTAAAAGGGAGTCTGTTTAGTTCCTGTTCTCATTTGATTCCCTTCACTGACACTTAACACATCCTAGCACATCCAGAAGTGGGGTTTTTTTGTGTGCTGGCATTTTAGTTTTTTCTTTTGCACATTGGTTAAACACATCTCTCTCAGCATCATCATCATCATCTAAGTCAGGGGATATCTCAGGATCCCTAAGTTCCTACAAATCCTAACGCCATAAAACATGTTCCAAGGTGCACTTCAGTACAACTCTTAAGGAGGTGACAGGAAAAGCAAAGAGAGAGAGAGAAAAGGTGTGAACCTAATGTTTTTTACTGCTAATCCTAAATTAAATATAGATAGTGTTGGGAAACTGCCTGAATGTCCTCCTCTCTCCTTTAAAAAAAAAATCTAAATTCAAAATAAAAAAGAAATAACCCATTGAACTTGGAAGTTTACAGAGGAGAATTCCAATCTCCCTTCCACCTACACAGAACAAACAAATGAACAAATAAAGCTTAAATATTCTAACTCATAAACTTATCATCTCAGGTTTTTTTTTAAAAAAATGCTGTTTTTATTTACTTTGGGGGGCAAAAGATTGCTTGGTTTTTTCTGGGTAACCTCTGCCTTGTAAAAGCTTAGCCCAGATGGATTAGCAGCAGTGTAAATAGTTGTCTGTAGTAAACAATCCCAATCTTGTGTTTCTGCTCAGACTTTTCACCTCGACCCACCTTGTACACCCAGGAACTCACACTTGCACTACACAAATACCCTGGCAGATCTTTCAGCTTCTGTGTTTAGCCTTGTCCTTCAAGGAGAAGTTAAAGGGGCAGATTTACAGCCTGAAAAACAAGGTGCTTGAGCAGTAACAGCTTTGGTGAGCAGCCCCAGAAGGCTCGCAGTAATTCTGCACATGCTGCTGTACAGTTATTGGATATCCCTCCTTGAGAGCAATGCCTGACAAGGGACACGGCTCGTGTTTGCAGGCCCGTCAGGAGTTTGATTTAGGGTTTGCTGGAGAGCAGGGCAGAGGGGTGTGGGTGTTCCCCAGCCCAGCCGTGTTTCTCCCAGCAGCAGCCGGGTGCTCCTTTTCCTGCTGGGACCACTCCAGGGCCCTCCCAGGGGGCTGCAGCTCACGGGGCTGGCACTGCCCGAGAGGCAGCCCGGAGCAGAGCGTGGCAGCACTGACAGAAAGGTGCAGGATTCACCTCCAGCCGGAGCAGAAACATCACACACAACCACAAAGTCCGCCCTTTACATGCCTGGCCCCAAATTGGCTTTAACAGAAACTTATTTACAAAATCACGGGTTAGAAACAAGATGTGACCAAGTGAGCAACTGCCCATGGGGAAGTATCCCAAAGGATACAGCAGCCTTCAGGATTTCCACCAAATAGAAATGGAAACCCAGAGCTTCGCAGCTGAAATTACCAGACCTGCACCAGAGAACGAGGCTGCGTGGTGCATTGGAATTCTGTGTATTTCCTTCAGCTCCCCTGTGTGTCGGGCACCCCAGGGCCAGCAGGTCCCAGCACACCCAGATCACAGCAACAAACCCGAGATCACTCCCACCACATTCCTGCACAGGCCCCCAGGTCCTCACACATCCCGAAGCAGAGATTTTCATGGATGTGATGCTGCATAAACCCTTAGGAACAAAACCACTGGGAAATCACCAGCCAAAACTTGGGATGCAGGGACCACGGACGGGACCCAATCTCCACTCCAGGGCTGTCCAAGGAACCCTTTCCTGCCTGCCACGCCTGTACAAGTGAATTACTCTTCCACAAGCTCTGTGCCTGCTGCACTGACCCTTCTCTGCCCATTTACATTGTTGGGTCCAAGAACAAACAACCCGAACCCACCACTTGTCTGCATCCACATGTAATCCATACTGCCCATCCAGAGGAGAAACATATCCAGGACATGGATTTCCTAGGACTCCTCAATCTTCCTTCTTCAAGTCCAGCTGCCTTACGTGACTTCAAGGGAAACAGATTGACAAAAGAGAACAGAATCCCAAAATAACCACCATGACATAGCCTTATTTTCAAACATTAACTTCTAATGACTCTGTGAATGATGGCAAACATTAATCTTTGTCTCTGAAATCTATTTTTAGGAAAAATGTTTATATCCACGCTGAAACTCAGTATAAACTTAAGCATGCTGCAATTGAAAAAAAATAATTAAAGAAAAAAATGGAGTCTCAGAAATACTGCATCAGCCTTTGTAATGAGAGCAAAATGGTTGAAAGATTCTGCAAGCTGTATCTGATCCAGTTTGAATTTATTGGCAGAATCTTACAGGCAAGAGACTAAGCTACTTTAGAATATAGAATTAAATGGTTGGCTTTATTTAATATCCACATAATACTACTTTGAAAAGAAATCCTTTATTCTATTGCCACTAGAACAAGGGAAATGCAGATTTTTCTCTACTGGCTGTCAAGGGTTTTTTTTCTCTTTTTCTTATGTACATGTGCTGTGTGAAATTCAGCAATTTCATTTCACAGGGTGTCTTTGGCATTAGCCACAGTGAAACGTAACTGGAACTACTGAAGTTCATCTGATTTCACACCTAACCCATGCAGCCTCACAAATCAGACATTATTTCCACAAACAGAGTCAGAAATGGCCTAAGTTTTTCTGGAAACAAAGCTCGTATTCCCTTGAGGTTCCTGATCAAGACAAGCTTGCCAACGAACCCAACACGTGTTTATGCTTTGTGATAAAACGTCCACATAGAACCATGAGATTTTCACTCAGTTTGAGAGATTTCTGGGTCAAGCTGTGATTTGGAGTTTGTTTTGTTTTTCCTCAGGAAACACTGTATAATGATGACATTGGAAAAACATATTTCATGCACAACTGCATTGGAAATATTGTGGAAAATATTGTGGAAAAGCAACGTAAGACTTTCAAATGAGGAACAAGAGCTTCCATTCATCAACAAATATGAAGAAACGTATTTGGAGGAGACTACACAGGAGCAGTCACTGCAAAGAGCAGCTCTAAAAGCCTCCACAGTTTCATCCAGAGCACCTCTGCACCCTGGATTTTGTGATCCCGACCTCATGCTCCTACCAAACTGCTGCCACAAATCCTGAGCTATTCCCCCCTGGTTGTTTGTTCACTTTACAGCCTTCTCCAGCTCCGGGGATACATTCCCTGTCCCTGCTTTTGAACCCTCTGCTCTGTGCCTCACCCACCACGGCAGACCCCAGCAGTGACTCCACCTCTGGGCAAGGAGCTGCAGGAGGAGCACAGGAGCTGCAAGCTGATCCCAACAGGAGGCAAACAACTCATCCTTGCTCGGCTGTTTATGGAGCCTCAGCCAGGCTCTTACCTTCGAGCATGTGCTAAAAAGAGAAACAGCCCTCAGATTATTTCCATTTGTTTCAGGGTAAAATGCTCTGCATAGTCTGGGATCATAAACCCACAATAGTGATTTGAAAACAGCAGAGGTTGTGGCAGAAAACTGGAACGAGGCAACCCTGCACTGCTCATCTTTGGTTCATTATGGGTATTTTACAGCGTGTTTCTGGAAACACAGGAGAAGCAGGGTAATGAATTCTGGCACAGTCATTTCAGCTGAAGGACCTTCAGAGAGCAGTGTGCAGAGGGGGGGACGAAGCCCCAAAACACACACACACCAGTTTTCAGTGGTAAGGATAAAAGATAAGAAGATCTAGGGCCATCAGAACAGATTAATGTAAAGCAAGATGTCTCTGGGGGAACTCTGCTTGAAGGATGTTCACTGCATATATCTTTAATTACAAGCTGACGTACGTTTTATCCTTTAGCCACAATTTATATTCCTTTTATCACCTCTGTTGTGAAACAACAATGTGCTTTCCCACTTTCATCTAGAATCCACACCATTAGGCACCCAGCACTGCCATTCCACTTCCCTGCAACTCCCTTTTCCCTGAACAGTCAATCAACACCAGCAAACACACAGAGATGCAGCGTGATGCACAGTTCAACCAGTGCCATTTCAGATGTGAAAAGACAATCTTCAGGAAGAAAGAATTATACATCAGTAGGTAGGGGGGAGAAAGAAAAG
>VZRO01005556.1:154665-174992 GCA_013397915.1 Daphoenositta chrysoptera | reverse complement strand
GCGAAGGGAAGGGAAGGGAAGGGAAGGGAAGGGAAGGGAAGGGAAGGGAAGGGATTCTCTGCAGTTTGACAAGGCGGCTGACAGGAGGAACTGCACCAACATCCCAGAGCAGCCTTGATCTCCTCGCTTCCCCCTTTGATTTTACCATGACTGTACCTTCAAAATTAAATCCCGCTCTCATCACGGATGCTGTCTAATGTGCAGACAATGCGCTGCAGCGAGGGAGAGCAGAGCCAGAGCTGCTCCCCTGCCTCGGGAGGCGCTGGGGAGGGAGCTCTCGGCAGAGAACAAACCGGAATCAAACAGCAGAATATTCAGATACATCCCGAGCAGTCAACTCCATCACATAAAGAGACACTCATGCATTATTCATTCCATGAAATCTGGGAGTTTTTCCAGAGAATATGCCACGGACTAGAGATAGGGTTTATCAACTGTTTTAAATCAGCATGTTTTATCTAATACAATAACAATTTATTTACTAAGGATATTTATACCATTGGAGCTTTTCAGGCTTAATTGATTCTTTTCATCAAGATCCTGTGCACTGGGAAAATCAGCTCACAAAGGGATTTGAAAAGACACTGTGCTGAATATCTACAAAATGATTTAGATAATAATGGAGTAAAGTTATGGATCTGTTAGCATTTCCATTACCAGATTCTCTTCCTTTGGAGCTATTCTACAAGGCCATCCTCATCTAAAGGATGTCAAAAATAGTTTTCCATTTGATAAAACAGTTTATGTGGACTTAAATAATCAATCACCAAAGCTACTGTTAGGCAAGTCAGTCTGTAAATACACCACTTGCACTGACAAAAGTCTTAACACAAAAAGGTAACACAAAAAGAAGACTCCAGCTATTAGTGTATCGAGAATGTTGTACAAGCATGGAACAAGCACAGCTCAGTCCAGTATTTTTCCTCTAAGCCTGACATCAGCCACCTGGGTGGGATGGGTTTCACCACAGTAAGAACACGGGTCAGTGTTTATCCTTGCAGTGTTGCCGTGCCCAAGCTTCAAGCCATGAAACATCCATCTAAAAGAAGGAAATAATTCGAAAAGTAAAGCTTAATAACAAACAGTCGAGCTAATTCATCACTTGATGTTCAACCTTAAATCTGTTTATTCCAGGAGCTGGAACATGAAAGCTTTGACTCGTGGGAGATAGAAGATGCCAGCAGTCTGAGTGTCCAGGACGGGGCTGGGCACAAACGCCGGGTCCCAGCACGGCAGCAGCGCTCCGGGCCAGCAGCGCCGGACCCGGGGGCAGTCTGAGGGCAGGGAAATCAGCAGCAGAGAATTCCTCTTCGTCGTGACTGAGCTAAACAGGGAGAAACACTCACAGACTGCCCTCTGTCCTAAGGGAAAAGAATAACCCCAGAATTAGGTTTTCTGCACAGAAGGAAGGACACTTTTCCTAATTCCCTCTCTTCGGATGCCTGAGAGCCTTGTAGCAGAGTGGAGGATCCTGCTGTAGATGAAGTTTGGATAAATGGCAGTGAAAAGGAAAGACAACACAAACTCCTCTGACATATCCAGGTGTCTAATGGAATAAATGCAAGCAGACGTTGCTGCAGCAGGTGAAGAGCTTCCATCTGTAAAGACAGACAACAGATCAGAGAATATACTTTCATTTCTGTTTGAAAATCTGGGTATACAAAGTTCTGCTTCTGTGTGAAACCCTAGCTAGAGAAATCAGCCTCACTGGTAGAGAACTCCCCACCACCCCCTCCATTTTTAAAGGTTTATCAACATATTCTAGAGTAATCTGAAGAGTATTTTAGATACCATATTTCTAACAAAATTATTTAAAAATTATTTGAAATGATTTCAGATCCTTTTGGCCCAGAATGCGATCCCTGCTCGGCCCAGCTGGGGAGGGAGGGGGGCAGAGCTCAGGGGACGGGAGCAGAGCTGTGCCCTCCCTGCCCTGCCCTGCACTTCTCTTCTCTGCACAAGAGTTCCTGGCCACACTTTTCTCCTCTGCAGCTTTTTCAGCTCAACCAAAGCAGTGATTAATTCTGTTTTGTTTTGTTTTGTTTGTTTTATTGGCTGCTTGCTTTTTTTCTTTTTGGAGACGAGTTTGTTTATTTGCTTGTTTTGTTTAAATCCAGAAGCCCTTTTCTCTGGGAAGGTAAATGTTCTTGGGTTCCAAAAAACGCAAGCTGTTGGTTTTTGAGGCCTTTTTTCTAAGGCATAGTTTTCACAGCTTCTGAGCCCGTCCCTGAACTAATCTGTCTGCAGCTAGCACCATATCCAAGCAATAATTGCCTGTCCTAGCAAGGCCCACTAGTCCCAAAGGACATGTCTTTTAAGGCAAAATAACTTGGAGAAGGGACAATATGCAAAGTGACAGCAGATTAAAGAATGATGGAAATTAAAAGTTTAAAAAGCATGAGAAAGCAATTAACCAAGGAACAAAATGATGTTTCTAAGCATATAGAAGCTCAGAGTCTGTGACAGAATCAAAGTCTCCTGAAAAAAAAAAAAAAAGTAAAATAAAGAAGCAGCTAGGGAAACTACCAAAAAATGGAAGTTTTTATCTTTTTTTTTTGGAAAGAGTGTAAGATAAGTGCTATTTCAGCTTCCAATCGATGGTGCAAGGACAGAGATAGAAGTATTAAAACAAGCAACACTGGAATAAAGTCATGTAGGGATCACCAGCAAGGCTCCAGAGGCAGACTGGGCTCCATTAACAGTGGTTTGCCTGCTTCATCCAGGACACAAATAAACTGTCAAGATACTAATAAAATATTCAAATGAACTCTGGGAACCCAAATTTAATAGCTTCCTGGTCTGAAATGGAGAACAGATCAATAGATTGATCCCAGCCTTTGTTTAGGCTTAGGTCTTTTTGCACATTTCACAGGGAAGAAGGAAGTGCCAGTTTTTCTCTACGTCCTGAGGGACTTTTGCTCCTCTCGTCAAACAGGTCAATTTCTCTGAAACGTTATAAAAATATCTGACTTCTTTCAAAAATCTTGTAACAAAGTCCATCACAAAGGTTTGCCAAGGAAAACAGTTACAGACGAGAGGTGAGACATCTCTGCTCTGCTACTTGCACGTAATGCCAAATATTCAACGAATTGTGACTGGAAAAACGACCCGGCGAGAAAAGTCAGTAACAGCATTTACTTCTGCAATACTGGGTAAAAAGCAAAGAGAATTAAATATGCGATAAAAAAACACCTGGAGAAGATCTAACCATATCACTAATGAAGAGTACAGCCTCCTGTGCAGTAATCCATGGTTTTTTCACCCATTTTAAAGTGACAGCAGGAAGAGAAGCTGTTAAGTGGATATGAACTGCCCCCCAAAAAATGAAATACCAAATTTTTTTTCTCTGAGACTGTAGTCCATCTCCAGCTGAATGAAATATTATCACCACAGGATTGGGCTATGACTGTGTGCTAAAATAAATCATGGACCAGCAAATTAAAGACCTGGGCTCAATGACTTTAAACAAGTTATTTAACCTTTCCTTCCCTCAGTTTCCTAACCTTTTTAAAAGGATGAGGCACTTTTTGTTCAAAAACCTCAGGTGAAACCCAAGCTGTTGTGATAGTTATTAAAAAATTAATAAACATTTAATTAGGCTAATTTGAAAAGTTATTTCTAAACCCTTAATTCTGTGTGGATGAAAACATCATTTGTAACCAGACAACCATCTAAGTAGAAACCAATATAAATCAGCAAGAGCTATTCCAGTAACAGAAACTGTAGCTACATCATTAAGAACAATTTTAAATGCTTACAGCTTTCGTAATCAGTTGCATTTTATTTTCAAACTTTTTTATTAGAACATCGACTAGTCATTACCCTAGCACAGCTAAAGTGGGACAGAATCAATGCCCTGCTGACGGTCTCCTCTGCTCTCTGTGATAAACACTGTCTCACAACTTTGAAAAAATCCATTTTGATACTGCTTTCCAATTAGACCTGTTAAATGCTTTTTGAATGACTAATTTTTGTTTGGTTTTACACCTAGGTATGTTGCTAAGCTAATGTTTTAAATAGAAGAGTACTGTACTATTTCTAGTCATTTTCTTCTCATATTCCAAGCTAAGCAAGTTAAATCGTCATTCTTTCCTTAGGATTCGCTGCGATTTCTGATGTGCTTGGTAACTGCTGGAATTTTAGCCATTCCTTTTCACAGCAGCAGCTGCGTAGCTGCACACTGAGGACATCGTGCCCTTGACACGGAGGCAGGAGACAGCCCTTCCACCAGTGGCACAGAGCGGCCAGAACGAAACCAGCTCAGCGAGGATCAGGAGTGCCAGCCTCGTTTTATCCTCGTGGAAGGCACTTTTCTTACAGTCATGGCATGAGTTGGGTTAGAAAGGACCTCACAGCCCATCCAGTGCCACCCCTGCCATGGCAGGGACACTTCCACTGTCCCAGGCTGCTCCAACCCCACCCAGCCTGGCCTGGGGCACTGCCAGGGATCCAGGGGAGCCACAGCTGCTCTGGGCACCCTGTGCCAGGGCTCCCCACCCTCATGCTAAGAAATTCCCCCCTCCTGTCCAATCCTGGTCCACCTTCTCCCAGTTTAAAGCCGTGCCCCTGCTCTTTCCAGCTCAGCCCTGGTGAAAGCCTTTTCCCTCTCTCTGCAGAGCCCCTCGCCACCAAAGGCTGCTCCGAGCTCTCCCCGAGCCCTCTCCTCTCCAGGGAGAAGGGGCAGAAGTTCTCTCCACGTTCCTTTTGGAAGCACCCACAGTGCTCTGAGCTCTGGAGCCTCCCCTGATGCCCACAGGCACAGACCCCTCACCAGGGGAACGTCCCTGCAAACCTTTCCAAAGTCACTCTAGACTTAATTAGTAAATTCCAATAGTGCTGTAACTGTGAAAAGTCAGAACAGTGTCTACCTCAGATCAGTTAAACGACAGATTCTGAAATATTCTATACTCATTAAAGACCATCTTGCACTTGAAATTGAAATATCTGTTTTTTCCTTGTGCACCAGTGAACTTGGGAAACACTCATTCTTCTTATTTTTTTTTGCTCATGCTGACCTCTGTCCTTTCTTCTCTTACCCTTTCACCCTTTCTTCATGTTGTATTATTATCTGTCTGCATTAAGCTTATAGCTCTTTCCATTTGCAAATTCACTTAATCATCAATGGAAGTTGCCTCTAAGTTATGCATATATCAGTTTAATGAAACTGTATTTTCACATCTTAACAGTCTGGGTCACCAGCTGAAATGAACATTCAAAAATGTAAGCAAGCATATCAAGATGTAGCTAATGGACCCATTAGAAAGAAACAGGAATAAACCAGCCAACTCTAGTATTCTCAAAATCCTCTATTCTCTGAGGCATATTAAGAGATAATATAAAAAAAAATGAAATGGTTGTTTTATGAAAAAACCCAAACTTCTGTGAAAGTGATACGAGTCATGTGAGCAGCCTGCCAGGACGGTGGGTGTCTGCTCAGTGCTCTCGGAGTGTTGAAACCCTAAAGGAGTTCAACACCACCCAAGGGACTGTTCCTGCACCCTGAGCACTGAGCACACCCCACGCCTGCTCCCAGAGCTGTCCCTGTGACCATCCTCCAGCCCTGCCTGGGGCATTGACCATGACCAGGAGGTGAAATACTGAACTGGGAACCCGGAACCCCTCACAGCAAAACCATCGAAGTCTGACCAAGGACAGGGCAAGGATGGGCTGGGCTCATTTCAAGCTTGTGCTGAGTGTCTGAAGGAAAAAATGTAACATTTGGAACCAGAGTACAGCGTGGAACAGAGAATGTGTAATTAGGGCACAAAGCAGCTTTACATGGAGGCTTACATTCAGCATGGACAGATCTCCTCTTGTTTTACATTAAATGATTATTAAAATGGCACCAAAGATTTAATTGGAAAGGACAGAAAACCCGAATTCACTGCCCTTTATATCAGCCACTCAAGAATAAACTACCTTAAATCAGACCAAAGAGCTTCTTCCCCAGATACTCAAGAAAAAAGAAAAAAAACCATACAGGTTTAGTGTTCAGAAAGGGTTCTTGAAATAATTTCCCATAGTAACTGATGTCTATTTTTGCGTGGTAAATTTCTTTCTGCTGCTCATATTTACCTTTACTTTGATTCTTTCATATTACACGAATGCAGTAAAAAATTCACATGAAGATTTTTGTAGATGCTGATGATTGTGAAATTTGCCATTTGTTTCAAAAAAAACCCAAAAGGACAAAACTTTCCAGGCAAAATGCAGAGAGGGCCCTGTATTCAACCAAGAGGAGCAGTGAAAGAAACTTTGAGAGATTTCCCAGAGCTGTGCACACCACAGGAGCACGGACTTGCAGCCAAAACAATACCAGTTCACAGGAATAAAGCTGAATTCTTAGTCTGAAATCAAAACAAATTTATCAGAGCAGCATTGCTTAAACAAATAACAGTGACACCGCTCAGGTTTAAAAAGTTAGGAAGTACTAATGGCAGCTATCAGGAACATTTTACTTTATTAGGGGAGAATGGGAAGAAGCTCTAATTACTGCATACAAATGTTTGCATTAGTGTTTGCACTGAAAACTGTTAATTACCTCCAATTGCTAGCAGGGTTTCATATGCTTTAGGGTAAAATAAGAATAAACACCTGTAGCCAATAAAAAATTTAGTTGTCATTCTCTCACGCTGGAGAAGATGAGCTGCTGCTGACTCAGCAGGAGCAGGAATGGGAGTGCTCCTGCAAAGAGGCCTCAGCCAGCCCAGTTTGGGAGAGCAGAATAAATCCATGGCACAGGTTGTTTCGTGTGTTTGCCTTTTGAAAAATCAGTAACATCTAATGATAAGAAGAAAATTCCCAAGCCCAGCATGACGATGTTATTTCAGCAGCTAAGCCTCTAAATTAACTTGTAATGGGAGTGCTCCTGGCACTGGAAGCAAGCCAAATTGTGACACTTAAACTTCCACGACCTGTTTGCTGAACTGTTCCCCCAAAACTGCAGCAATCCATTGTGTGTATTATTTTATTTTTCTAAATCTGTTTAGGAACTTGCATCGATCTGTGAGCCAATAAAATTCCTAGAGAAAATAGATGGGTTCACAAAAAACAGACAGTAATATTCCAGAGCTCTTGGTTGTCTCAATTTCCTGAAGAACACATATAATTCTGAGATCCTTTGTCACCAAAAAAACAACACCCTGAAGGAAGTTGTTTGTCTTTCTTTCAGGAACAAATTAGGTCACAGCGATGAAGTAGACAGTGGAGCAGCCTGAGCTGGATCTTTAATTAGCAAATGGTTCCTAGAATCAGCTCTGGGTTTTGTTTTTCCTCTTCCCCAGCCCTCTGGTTTATGGAAATGTGTGTTCACACGAGAATGGGATTACCAGGAGCCGTTTGTGTCCCCGTGCTTGCACTGATTGCCCGCGACATCCATGGGATGGCAACAGCCCCGTCCGGGGAGAGTCTCAATGCACACGACTCTGTCCAGCTTAGTGATCGTTTGTGGCAGAAGCAAAGAGAATTTAACATTCGGGACTATTCCCCCTCTTTCAGCACGCTCACTTCACTCATGGGTCACCAATTCACTGCTCAGAACGGACAGAGAGCACATGAGAACCAGAAAATGGACAGTGAGAACATGGAAAATACAGAATGGACAGCGAGCACATGAAAAATACAGAATGGACAGAGAGCACATGAGAACCACAGAATGGGCAGTGAGCACATGGAAAATACAGAATGGACAGTGAGCACGTGAAAACCAGAAAATGGACAGGGAGCACATGGAAACCACAGAATGGACAGGGAGCACATGGAAAATACAGAATGGATAGTGAGCACATGGAAAATACAGAATGGACAGTGAGCACGTGAAAACCAGAAAATGGACAGGGAGCACATGGAAAATACAGAATGGACAGTGAGCACATGAGAACCAGAAAATGGACAGTGAGAACATGGAAAATACAGAATGGACAGTGAGCACGTGAAAACCAGAAAATGGACAGGGAGCACATGGAAACCACAGAATGGGCAGTGGGCACATGGAAAATACAGAATGGATAGTGAGCACATGGAAAATACAGAATGGACAGTGAGCACATGAAAACCAGAAAATGGACAGTGAGCACATGAAAACCACAGAATGGACAGGGAGCACATGGAAAATACAGAATGGACAGAGAGCACATGAAAACCAGAAAATGGACAGTGAGCACATGAAAACCACAGAATGGGCAGTGAGCACATGGAAAATACAGAATGGACAGCGAGAACATGAAAACCAGAAAATGGACAGAGAGCACATGAAAACCACAGAATGGGCAGAGAGCACATGAGAACCAGAAAATGGCCAGCGAGCACATGAAAACCACAACTGCTGCTCAGACAGTGCTCCTGCCTTGCCTCGTGCTCAGACAGAGATTTCGAGCCCTTTTCTATGGATATTGAATTTCCAAGCAGTTTTCACCCTGTCCATTTGTTAACGCCGACCGTAAATTCAGTTTGGTGCCCTTAATTTGCTACATTTTGTATTCTTTAGGAGCATTCTGGGCTGCAGGATTTACTGCTCACTTGAAGACCTTCAATTTCTGCTCCTCAGACGAGCCCTGGCTGTAGTGCTGATTAAACAGATTGCTAATGTTTCAGCTGACAGATTTTCCTGGGCTCTGGAGGTGTGTGCACATGTGTCTCGCTGGTGAGGATTGGAGAATACTCGTGAACTGATCCAGACGCAAAGTATTGAAAAAACTGTGAAAATGTAAACTGTGAGGCATCAGTAACAATGGCTTGGCAATATTATGACATCAAAAAGAGGCAAAAGTAGGCAGGACAAGAACAGTCACCTCTGAAACGAAAAAATTTGAAAACGACCGAATCACGGGCAGTGGTAAAGGCTGGGGAAGAGAGCTAGAGGACAAAAAAGGAGGGAAAAACAAAGCCAAAAATTAAGTTAATAAGCATGACACTAACAAAATTATAACAGAATTATAAAGGCTGGTGAGGAGACTCAAGGCAATTAGAACACAAGGATCTAATGTTATTAAATAAATACACAGGAAAAAAATCCATCCAATCGATTTCCTAAGGCAACACAGGCAGCATGGGGACTAAAAGAGTAACAATGATAAAAAGCCAGGACTAAAGCAGGAACATCTGATCAGGAACGAGTAAGTTCCTGTTGAAAAGAGGAGGATAATTTGAGGCTGACAGAGCTGGGGTGGGAGGAGGGGTGGTGGGACCAGGAGTGGATCCCCTCAGTGCCCAAAAACGGGAGATGGCCTTGGGTCACCCCTGCAGGTGCACAGGAAAGGTGACCTGAACTGCTGTAACTGTGCCAGAGCAGGACTGAGGCAACAGCTCTGGAACTGATTCACCCCGGGGAAAAACAAACAAATCACACCCACACCCCCAAATCAATCAATCAATCAATCAATCAATAAATCCCCGCCAAAAATATATATCAAAAAGCCTACACAGAGATTAAAAGAATAAATTCTAGAACCTTTGACAGAAGTTCCAATAGAAATTTCAATGAGAGTTTTTTAGCTCTGAAGACTGAAATACCCCGTTCTTTCAGAGGTGTTTGGCATATGACAAAAAACAGAATAGAAATATTCTTCTGTCACCACTTACAACTGTTAGATAACATATCCTAAATTTCCAGGGTTAGCAGGTTGTCATGAGCCCTATGCTAACAGAAGGAGTATTTTATTCTTGAAGACACTTGCTATTTCTGGAAGTTAAACAAGATATTCCAATAAAGTAGAAAAGATCAAGAAGGAAAATTATTATTCCATCTCTCTTTCTATACTGATTTGCAAGTTATGTATTGAATAAGAAGAGATAATTAAATCACTCTGTTTTGGGGGGTTGACATTTATATTCCAACTGTAGCAGGAGAATTTTGGATTTTGATTAAATATGTTGTTAGCTGTGCTTGCCACTCGGCACAATTTGTGGATGTTTATGTCAGAGCAACACTGAAATGGCCAAATTTGAGAAAAGTCACCTTTCATTACATAATCCTTCAGTTTTTTACAGAAAGATATTCAGGAGCTCTCCAATGTTATTTTCTTTTTCTACTTCTATCATCTTGAAGAGTCAATAAAACCTCTGCTCAAAGAGAAACTCGTCTTTTGCTCCCCATTCAAGCAGATCTGCAGGGCTTCACAGCAGGGGCTTTTCTTCTTTTTCAAACGATGTACATTGGACTTCATTGCAGAAGTCATTCCAGGGCTTTAGCAACAATAATTTATCCATAAACCCTGAATGGGACCACAATCTCCATGGTCATCCCTGTGATAGCTCAGAATGGACTTGGCTTCAGAGATACTCCTGGTGTTGGGAGGAAAAACAAAAATTCTGTGGCCAGGAACATTTCCAACAGAGCTTTTAAATGAATGCTTTTTGCGAGATTGTGCAAGTTTTTTGAAGATTTTCAACATTTCTCTGCAGACAGACAATTGTCCCCCACTCAGTTAAATCAGACTGTCTCTGTTCCTGTTTTTGGCAAACTTTCCCCACTGGTTAAACCGTTGCCTACTAAGGACAGCAGAAACTGGTAAATGTTAACTAAAACTGTTTAGAACTCTCTCAGCATTCTGCAACATTAAATTAAGAGTAAAAATCAAATGCAAAGCTTCCCAACCAAATACAACTCAATTAGAGACTTCTCTTTTTATAGTTTACACCAAACCAACTTCTTTTGAGGTTTGCTGATTCTCTTTCTGTGCATTGGAATGGAGTGAGTTCCTCCCAGGTTTGCTTCTTGTCAGAGGTGACAGAAAATGTTATGGAGTGGGGTATTATGGACACTTTATGGAGTCTGTAGGGATTAAAGATGAGCACAACCACTACAAAACTCAGCATTTCTGAGCATCAGGGAGGTCTGAATGTGGAGCTGGTGTTTGGCCCACCTCGCCCTGCAATGAGCCAGCAACCCACAGACTGTACCTGGCTGAGAACATTCGGCGTTGTGGGGACACCTCAGGGTCACACAGGACATAAATTGTATTTTCCCCTCTCACACAGGCTTAGGTGGGCGCCCACATTCCCTCAACACCTCCTGAAGGTACCCCATGTCAAAGTAAACTGTGACTTCCTAGAAAATATTACACAACTGAGATAACACACATTGAGATCTCTTAAGATTTAAGAAGATCCAGCATAAGATTCATTATACAGCAAAGCTCTGAAAAACACTTTGTCCTAATTGAATGTTTGCAAGGAAATTCATATGGTGTTTTATAGTACAATTTTATGCATCATCAATTAGCAACTGAACCAGTTTCAAACTCTGAACTCTGGAAAGCTCCAAGCACAAAGTAGAGGCTGCAGCCCACATTCATCTCAGGCACAGACTGACAGGTAATGCTGAACCTGCTACATCTTCTGCAAAAACTTATTCACGTTGCTTCCATACACACAAAACCCCAAACAAAGGAACCCCACACAATGGCAACCACCTAAGCAAAAAGAAAACCTTTCTCATCCAAAGTATGAGGAGAACCTGAACCATATATTCTAAACAAACGACATTTCAATCAGTGCTTTGGATTATTCGTATTTTTATCCCCTAGGCTCCTCTAAAAATCCTCACCAGAGCTGCATCAAATTCTTACTATAAATGCAAATTTACTGATTCAAAATCTTTATAACTCTGTTCTGAAGGCCCACAGGATAGAGACAAGCATTAGGGGTTGGTCCATGAGTGACCGTGGTCTCTGTCACACACAGATATTTGTAACAGAACTGGCTGAGGGAATTGAAGGGAAGACAAGAATGAAACACCAGAGAGATGGGAAAATGCACAAATTCATGGCAGATTCTCTGAGACAGCCTTTGCAAATTAAGCTAATGTAGTCTAACTGTACTTATATGGGAATAATTATGTGCTCGTTAATATTTATTCCCTGTGTATGATTTTCTCTCAAGGACAGAACAGTTAATGACTTGGTCTTGTGATCTGAGTCAGAATCAGGTCTGGCAAGAACAAAAAAAATCACACCATCACTTACAGAAAATTAGTATGTACACTGATATTTTCTTCATTTTACCTTTGCACAGGAAGAAAATTGATCTCATACATCAGGAAATCCTGCAGTGCATTAGCAGCTATTGGAGCTATTAACAAAACTGACCAGTGCATCTGTTTCTGAATAAGAACAAGACAGGGGAGGAAAAAATGCAAAATCCATTCCATTTGTAACTTGGCTTCCAATATTTTCTTTCACCCTTCCAGCATGTTTATCAAATGGCTTTTTTTTCACTTTGTAAACCGGAGTGAGAACAACTTGATGTTGGTACCGTACGTTATTCATATGAAAATTTCAAGCCAAGTAAGGAAGCAATAAAAAGCAAAGAAGAAATATGATGAGAATTTATAATATGATCTTAGTAGGCATCTTGCTTCTCTGATGCTCAGTGTTGTCTGCAAAAATACAGAGCCAGATTAATGAAAGTTGTGAGAAGAAAACATTTTTCATGTATTCAGTTTTAACCAACAAAAGAGCTCATATACCACCAGCTCTCAGTACTCAACAAAATATCTTCAGCTGTCATTTCTATGCAGACAAAATAGCGAGCGTAGCTGTTTAGCACTTTTCCATATTATTGAAATGAATATTTTCCACGGGTTTGTTTTTCTGTGGTGGTCTCAGGTCCCGGTTCTGCGTGGATGTAGCAGCACTAACGCAAAGCTGTGAAGTGAGAACATGGCCAGGACTGAGAGCTGCAATCCCGACCTGTGCCACGAGGCACGGGGTGACCGGGCAGCTGCACCAAAAGCTGCTGGAAACCCTTCCTTCCACACTGACCACCTTTCCTGCATGCTGGCAATGCCCAGTGAAGTGGTGCTGCATGGCAGCGTGGCAGCTGCACAAACATCCATGACAAAAGCAAATGGAAGTGTCCCCGTGCAGGGATGTTTGTCCTGCAGCAGTGTCCCCGTGCAGGGATGTTTGTCCTGCAGTGATGTCCCCATGCAGGGATGTTTGTCCTGCAGGGATGTCCCCATGCAGGAATGCTCCTCCTGCAGCAGTGTCCCCGTGCAGGGATGTTTGTCCTGCAGCAGTGTCCCCGTGCAGGGATGTTTGTCCTGCAGTGATGTCCCCGTGCAGGGATGCCCATCCTGCAGTGATGTCCCCGTGCAGGGATGTTTGTCCTGCAGGGATGTCCCCGTGCAGGGATGTTTGTCCTGCAGCACCACCCCCGTTCCCCTGGCTCGGAGCTGTCCTGCAGCAGAGCCCCAAGCCCAGCTCAGACTCGGGGCTGACTCTGGGGGCTCCTTACAGCAGCACATTTCCTGGGCCTAAATATCTCTTTGATGTGTTGAACTGAACACTTCCAAAAACTCAGAGAAAACCTCACCAGAAATGTAGGAATCGTCCAAGTGCCTGGAATGTCCCTCGTTCTATCGGTGCCACGTTGCTGTGAGCCTCAGCCAGTTCACTCCTATCTGCTGCAGACTAAAAAACTCCACTCAATGTTTTCACTCAATTTAGCCAAGGCTATCCTCTCCATTTCATTCTTACTTGAACTCCATTTTCTCTCTCTTTCTTACCTGGTACCTTCCATCCAACATTTTTGACTTCTGTATTTGTTCATGTTCTTCTGTTCTTCAAGGTGTATCTCACATCCTATTAGTCACTGTCCCCTCTGCATTTAAAACTCAAAGAATCCCATTTCAGCTGTAAAATCTGCACTAATCTTTAATCTGTACAGTACGAGGCAGGCAAATTCTTCTCTCCCACCAACACAATCCATGACTTACAAACTATTTTTGAGATGCAGAACTGAGACCCAGACAGTTCAGTCCTGACATCTGTGTGCTTTCCTGCGTATTAGCACTTCACTTTTGGTTGCCAGCAGTATTAATTTGATTTTGATGAATGACTTTCCTTTACATTGGTAGGAGTTATTTGAGTTAAAGACTAAGACACAATTTCTTCCCTCCCACCCCAGCTCCCCTTTTCTGTACAATGCAGAACATTGTGTATATTTATATTCAGTTCTGTTCAATAACAATATTTCTACATCTCGGCCTGGAGAGGGAAGCTGGAAGTTCACAGGATGTGATACAGAGAAATAGCTTTGTTTAATGCCTTCATTGTCACTGGATGGAAATCAAACTTACAGTGTATTATATTGATTCAACTCTTAATAGCTCTGCACAGTTTTACAGATCTCCCCAACTGGCAGCAGAAAATTCATCCTAAGAGCTCCAAACAAGAAGACAAAGGGCCAAAAAGCCATCTGAAGTTTAAAACTCCTCGAAAAAGAAGGCAAATAATGACCCATTTGGAAAGTTTCCCTGGTAGAATTCATCAGACACTGGTTGAAGATAACAGAATATGCTCTGAATCTCAAAAGGGAGACAGAGTGGATCGGCTGTCTGAGTTAACAATATTCCTTTCAAAACCTGTTTCATGGGCACAGACAGTAATCAAATAAATATTGATATTTTTTTATTCATGGTTGAAAACCAGAACAGGGATTACAAACATAATTTTTAGGAACAGTAAAGAGAAAAGCTAAGGGTTTTTTTGCAACAGTGTTAATTATATTGAATTAGGTGTGCATTAATACACAGGTGTTTGAACACAGATTTTGTAATACGAATAAAATAACATTAAATCAGCGATCTCCAAAGCTCTGTTTGGAGCATACTCCCATAATTCTTTTGTGGTTAAGGGCTACTCCCATGAAAGATGACATGGAGTTCAATAAGAGCAAGATAAGGGCATACATGAAAATTTTCCTCTCCTTTTTGTTCTACAAAAGCTTGCTGAGCATCTTTAAAAAGGGCAGAGAATACATCTGTCAAAGTTCGAATATTTCTGGAAAGCATTAGACACAATATTTGCTTAGCAATCCAGGAAGAGATTTCTCATATTCTGACCAAGAAAAAAACCAACCCAAACTAATAAAACCCAAAACCCACTAACCGCCCCCAAAAAACCCCAACAAAACCCCCCCAAAATAAAGTATAGAAATTACCTAGTTAAAAAACCTAAACCTGAGGATACAATAGAATAACTTTGGTGAAACAGGAAATGTCTTTTACATGTTCTCTGCTCTAGGGCACAGCTTGGGCAGGTAAAACCCTGAGCTTCTTCAAGCCCAGTAAACAGAAAAGAATCATGCAGACCCTGAGCCAGCGTCGGGCAGCGGGGACAAACTGGGTTCAGGAATCCCTGCTCAAATCCCTCTTTGGGGAAGCAGTGGCTGCTCCACTTCCCTTTCCCAGCCTGGCTTTTGAGGGCCCAGGCTGCTGCCCAGCAGCTTTTTCACCAAAATAATTTCCACGTGTAGGAAATGGCACATCACAAATCTTTCAACTTCCCCAGTTTTAACAAGATAAGCACTTACTTCCCCTCTGCTTCAAACTGTGTAAATATACTTCCAGAAATTTTGTCTAAGCCAGTGGGAAACATTTCCTTTTCCACTGTTACCTAAGAAACCACATGTACCTGTGCACGTGATGAGCCTGCTGCTTCTAAATGGACAACTTTCTGTGCTGCTGGCACTATGATCTAATTCAGAAGGCGTCCTGAGACTGGGGGGCTTTTACCTTGATGAAAATAAGCCCAGAAGTGGGGACAGATGTTCCTTATCCCTGAGTGAGAGGCACAGAGCAGTGCAGAGGTTCACAGGAATGGGCACTACAGGATCAGGTCCCACCATCTCTGCCACGGGCAGAGCTGTAACAACCACTGATTCCTTCCTGCCATTCAGACTGATTTGCTATTATTTACCAATTCTTCTTCTCTCTCCTTACAAATGCAGAGGAGTGTACTGGGAAATGACTTTCTTCAATTACTAAACTTTTTACATCCCTCAGCACCAGTTATTCAGCTATCAGAATCTTGTATTTATTTCTTCCCTGCCCGTCCCCCAGAGGCCTTTGGAAGCAGGTAGGGAACTGAAAAAGCCCCGACTGATTTATAAATCAAACACGCAGCACCAGAGCAGCCCATCAGCCCAGGGAAGGCGCTGCCGAGGCAGCCGAAGCAGTTCACAGGGGTTCCCCAGCAAAGAGCACTTCCACAGCCACTTCAGTCACTCCGGAGCACACAAAGTTAAGCACTGGTTAATTCTGTGACAAACATCCACTTCAACAGCAGCTCCTGCTATGGATAACATCTTTTCACTGAATAGGAAAAGCCGAGTTTGCTGCTCCAAGAGCGAAGGGCTGGGGAAGGGCAGGGAGAGGATGGGTCAGGCTGGGGGGAGCTCAGAGCCTGGCAGGTCCCACCAGCGAGATGGGCACAGGGAGAGGTGATGGTGCTGCTCCTCAGGGACCCCCGGGATGGGCACAGGAGGGGTGAAGGTGCTGCTCCCCAGGGAGTGCCCAGCCCACCCTGCACAGCCCCTGCTCCCCTCGATGCTGAGCTTTCCTGCTGTGCAGCAGCAACTGCAGCTCATCTCATCTCATCTCTTCTCTCCAGAGCTCTAATGCAGCCAAATTAGTCAGAAAAACCATTCTGTTGCCCTGGGCAACTGCATGCATGGCTTTGTTTTTGTAGCCATGAAACTTTCTGCAATGCTTCTTTCTGTTTGGGTGCGTGGCAAAGTGCAGACCCATGCTTGAATCCCACCGTTAAACAGCATTTCTCATTAGCATCCACTCAACGTAAAGGTCACAACCTTATACAAGTCCCTTTTATTCTTACAGACAGGAAAATTCATTCCTACAGGCCTTTTTCTCTAGAACCTACAATCATATTTCAGAAACCATCCAGTCTGCACTCAAAACAAAAGTTTGTTGTCCATTCTTATTTTCACCCAGTACCGAATGTTTAGATGTTAATAGTGTTACATTTTCATAGCTTTTTTAGTTCTATTTTAGCCATAAATAAGTCATGGGAAGAAAAAAATGTGATTTTCCCTTTCAAGCTGAGCTGTCACGTAAAAAAATATTTCATCATATTTGATTACATTAAGAATCTAACTTTCAATGTATATCCTCACTTCCAAAATTTCTGAATATATGTATGTTGAAATTAAGCAAGTGTGACATAGTTCTTGGTTCCCTTGGGAACAATATTCAGAGCTCATTTGAGTTGTGACCTGCTTATGCTGCCAGGGAGTATTAGTATTTTTGTTGGATCTTTAGAATAGAGATATGGAGTGAAGGACAAAGGCAAAAAATAAGGCTCTAAATTCACAGATGAAAAACAGATGAGATACTGCTCTATTTCAGAAGGCAGTGTTGGCTTTTAATAGAATCTGCCCCATTTCATAAGCTCTGTTGAAGAGATTTCTCTTTTTCATAGCAAAATGTTTTAGATGAATGTTTTATTTAGATGCGTGGAAAAACCTACAGCACAACTTATGGTCCAAGATGTCTAAATGGGCTTCGATGAAGAATTAAGAATGCAAATTAACTTTAGAAATTACTTTGCAAAATGGATGGCAGTTCAAAGTGGAATGGAACCACAAATCCTACAACGTTGCCTTTGGTCTCCCGACACAGCTCGGGCACGAGGAGCATCCATTCCATCCAAATGGGATTTCTGCTGTTGTCATTTCTGCTCCAGCACAGGCTGTGCACAACTTAACTCCTGTTCATTAGAGCCAGTGGTGCTCATTTATCCTTCCTTCACCTAACCCTGACTGCTGGGCTTTACTTCTGACATGCCACCCCTTCAGCCCATCGCCAATCACAAATTCCGTGCTTCTACACACAGCCCACGTGTACATCAGAATCTCTTTCTTTTCACTCCTCTTCTCTGCCTGGGACTTCCAGGTGGGATTAGGCCAGGGAGCCATTCCCCATCCCTCTTCTTCAACCTGCCAGGGGTTCCATTTCCTCTCTTCCAGTCCCTTCCTTACAGCTCATGGAGAGCTGATCTGAGCTCTCTAAGACACATATGCAGTTCAATTGGTGTCATTTGAGGTAGTGACTGACTGAAGTATTTATCCCATTTCTGTAGTAAATAAGCATTTTCCACATGGGGAAGTTGTAAGCACCTCCATGACAGAAATTACATTTCAAAGTCCTTTCACTGGGGACAAGCTGGGCCTGGGAAGGTTGGAGGCCACTCCTGATTGACAGTGCAAACCTTGGACCAGGTCACAGGGTCACCAAAATAAACCTTCTCTGAGCTGCAGCTCCCCAAACCTTCCTCAGCTGAGGTCTGTTCCTGGGTGCAGTAACAAGGAAGAGCTGACAGGCCACAGAAACCTGTGTCACACTGCTGGGGCACAGCAGAGCTCTCCCAGTGCAGATCTCACTGCACTCCTGTTCCTGTCACACTGCTGGGGCACAGCAGAGCTCCCCCAGTGCAGATCTCACTGCACTCCTGTTCCTGTCACACTGCTGGGGCACAGCAGAGCTCCCCCAGTGCAGATCTCACTGCACTCCTGTTCCTGTCACACTGCTGGGGCACAGCAGAGCTCTCCCAGTGCAGATCTCACTGCACTCCTGTTCCTGTCACACTGCTGGGGCACAGCAGAGCCCTCCCAGTGCAGACCATCACTGCATTTCTGTTCAAGCAGCTTCATTTCCAATACTGCATTGAATAATCCTAAGCTTATTAAAGTGCCTCGTGTTACAAGTGTGAGACAGTTGTACTCAAACATGAAAATGAGTCAAGGAAGGAAACCAAACCTGTTCCTCATAAGAACTGCAAATATGAATGTGTTCCTATTAGTTTTCACAACATATTCAAGTTTGCCTTTCTTGTCTTCATTTTTTTTCCCTAAGAGGCAACACTGAGCTTGTTCCTCCTGAATAGGGATAATTTATGATTACCTTGTTTAATTTTATTATTTTGTTACCTTAAGTTCTTGTTTACAATGCCTTTTCTGCAGCAGAACAAAAATCCCTTTAAAGTTCAACCTGCTACATTAATAAACTGTGTTCTCAGTTTTAGTTCCATGTTAAATGGAGCTGCATAAAATTGTTATAACACACCCATAAAACAGCAGCAGATGCAGTATGTTCAAAACGATTATTTTCTTTTAATTTTGTAAACATACAGAAAGTTTGCATTATAGCCTACCCTTAAGCACATCCCTGCTGTAAATTAAAGACGTGCCAAATCAGCTCCAAACACATTTTGCAGTAAACAAACAATGAGACGTGGGACACTGCAAAATGAGAGCAGCAAGACACCAAGGCAGAGTTACAAGCAGTGGCCAGTGCAGAGCAAAGCATTTGACAAATCCAGAAGTAGTTCTGCATCTCTGCATATTTGGGCACCACAACCACGTTTTGATCAAGGCTTTATACAACGTGGGTGAAGCCTGCAGTGGTTTTTCACAGATAAGACAATAAGAACATTATCATTTCACTCCCCTGTGTTATCCTCTGGGACTACAGTGAAGGGTCTCAAAGGCTCAGAAAATATCTAAGATGTCAGGGTACAAAATGAAGTGGAATTGACCCAAAGAGGATTGTGTGTCAGAGAATGAAGAGTTGTGTGTTTTTATTAGCAGTAGCAACAAAGTTTCTGTGTGATAGACAGTTCTGTCAAAAGTCCATTAAAAATCCAGGATAAATTAGCTGCTGATCAGTAGAAAACTGAATAAACTAATACAAAACCCAAGTATTATACAGATTATATACTAAATACCAAGGCACAAACCAACAAAACCTGTAGAAATGCAGAATCAGATCTAAAAGAAAAAAATATCCAAGGGTAACAACAGAACATACACATTTCTGCTTTCATGCTTTCCAAACAAGTCCATATCTAAAGATAACATTTGCATGTGTTTTTCAAAAGACACATTCACTAACCTAATCTGCTTTAACTTAGCACTGAGAAAGTGTTCAAAATTCATGTAGTGTTCCATAAATTTGACAACACTAAAAATTGATCCAAGCTTCAATCAAGGTAACAGGAGATTGTACACTGACCTCAATTAGCTTCGGATCAAGCCTTAGGAGAATTACAAATCCTCTAAACAGTCATCATCCGTGGGTACATGCACAGAGAGTAAAGCATGAGCACCTACAATGGGCAGAGTAACTCTAAATGAACACAGGACCAGCCACATCTTTGTCTTTTTTTTTTTTTTTTTTTTTTTTTTTTTTTTGGCTAAACAATGATTTCATTAAAAGTCTGCTAAGTCAGGCTTGCCCTATTGCTGAACTAAACCTCAAGGTAATCTTAAAAAAAAATTACACGCCGAGAGAAAGAAAACAGAGCGGGTGACCTGGAGCAGCTGCAAACGCAGCCGGAGGCTCTGGGCTGGGCTGGGCTGGGCTCCATCCGGGGCTGGGGGCTGCACAAGGTCCTGGGACAAGGGCAGGGACAGCAGGCACCAGCACCCTCCTGCTCCTTCACCCTCCTGCTCCTTCACCCTCCTGCTCCTTCACCCTCCTTCTCCTTCACCTTTCCTGCTCCTTCACCCTCCTCCTCCTTCGCCCT
>VZRO01005556.1:95986-154542 GCA_013397915.1 Daphoenositta chrysoptera | reverse complement strand
CTCCTTCACCCTCCTTCTCCTTCACCCTCCTTCTCCTTCACCCTCCTTCTCCTTCACCCTCCTCCTTCCTTCACCCTCCTTCTCCTTCACCCTCCTCCTTCGCCCTCTTTCTCCTTCGCCCTCCTTCTCCATCACCCTCCTGCTCCTTCACCCTTCTGCTCCTTCACCCTCCTGCTCCTTCACCCTCCTTCTCCTTCACCCTCCTGCTCCTTCACCCTCCTTCCCCTTCACCCTCCTGCTCCTTCACCCTCCTTCTCCACCACACCAAACCCTCCCTGATGGTCTGTGAGCTCCATGACCCTGCTTCTCCTCCAGCCACAGAGGCACTGCAGGCACTGAGACACAAGAGGGGAGATTTCGGGGTGCTGGGCGTCACACCCCACCCAAAAACCCCACTGCACCCCTCAAAAAGGAAACACCTCCCTCGTTAAGCCTTGGTCCAGGCCGGGCCGATAGCCAATAAGCAGGGTTTGATCACTCCCTGCTCTCTCTGGACACCATCTGACATTGATCAAGACTCTAATCCAGAGTTCTGAAATTCAGGTTGAGTAACCACGGCCAACTGTCAAAGGCACCGAGGAAAGCAGAGCTGTCACCACAGCCAAGAGCAACAGGGAAGAGAAGAAAATTGAATGCTAATTATTTGTCATTAGTTTCTCCTTTCAAGGAAAAATTGCTGACTTGCTGGGGTGGTTAAAGCAGCAGGAGCAGCATGCAGTTCTAGCGCTTTACACGAGCTCCATTATCTCAAGTTCAGGGTAGTTACCTGGTAAATGGGGTTAAAAAAATCCTCTTTAATCAGATCAAGAGGATATGGACAGATTGTCAATAATTTTCCTATATGTTGGTCCTGTGTACCATTCAAAATGCCAGTACAAAACAGTGCCTTCCATCTTCCTGGCCCTCTAGGCTCGTAAAGAATCTCTCAATGGAAACAGGAATTTCTTCCAAGAATGTGCTCTCAACTTCCCCTTACACTGATTCTTCCTGAGCAGTGAGAGTGCCACAACCCCTCCAATACTTCACACTGCCATCTAAACACATCACTTGTAAGATGCCATGCCCAAGGAAAGTCCTTGGAATTTCTGATGAGACTTCCATAAATTTACAAGTTAAATCAGTTATGAAGAAATTGCTCCACTCTCATTTCAAAGACTATTTTTTATGGAGACACACACACACCACAAGAAGAATGTAATGAGAATTTCTTTTATTCATGAAGAAAACAAAAGCTGAAAAAGTAACATTTGAAAATATAACCAGTTTGAATCAACACATTAAGGAACTTTTGGCACATGCTGGGAAACTGGGGGGAAAGAGGGGAAAAACAAGAGAAACATCAAACCTTCAACGTATATAGAGCACTAAATAGCTAAGCAATGTAAAGCCTCAACAGCACCACTAAAAACAGGCCTTGTGAAACGTGATGTGTACAGTGAGGTGAATTAGAACGTGGGCATTTGGAATTTGGTGTAAGAGGAATGAATAAAACACCAACTGCAGCGGAAGGAGAGGACACAGCTACCCCAGCAGGGGGGTGCAGTCACGTCCAGTTTTTTGGCTGTGTTAAATTTCAGCCAGCTCAGAACGAATCCCTACACTCACCAGTGGAAACCCTAATTTCTGATGAGTATAATGGACAAAATATTATAACAGGCTCAGCAGTTTGTAGGGGAGGAGGCAGGAAATTCCACTTTCTCCACCACCGTGTGAGGTATTTTAACAGCCCATACCAAGTCCCCTGAGCTACCAATCGTCACAACACAAAATATTGAAACCACCAGCTATTCCTCCCTAATTTACACCACAAGGAGCCCTAAGTACTAAAATTCTTCCAGCATTTAACAGAGGCTGAGGCTTTCATCGGCTGGAAGGTTAAATACTGGACAGCAATGCCATTGGTGGCGGATTAGATTTAATCACCTTATACTGAAACCTTCATGTTTTAGAGTGGGAGGGAAGAAAAAGCTCCACATCTACACTGAACTCCAAAGTACATGTACATTAATCATGGCTTATTTTTTTTAAATTTCTTTTGGATAAACAAAGATTTTAATTATACAGGTCCTGGTTTGTTCTGTTTGTTTCCTAATTAGTGAAAAATGGCAAGTCTCCCAATCTAAGCTCTTTCCCTCTGAAGAATTTAACAATAAATTTGGACAGGCACATATATTTATTTGGAGACTGCACAATGAATAAAATCCCACTTGCACTTAACGGAGCAAAGTTTGCCAGAATTCAGTGTGTGAGCCAAGGCTCCACACTCTGCTAATGGCAAAAATAGCTCTCCCTGCAGTCCAGCAGTGGATTATGTACATTCCTGTACGTGCCTGGAAACACCCACAACACCTGTTGTTTATTATAAATGGCTGCATTGAAAGTAGACACGTTTCGAATGTGAAAGAAGGAAAAAGAAAAGGAAAGAACGAGGGAAAAAGAAAGAAAAAAGTTTGTGTGCGGGAAAATGAGGACAAAGATGGTAACTGTGAATTCTGAAGTGTTTCTGCTCAAAGTACTCAACTGCAAAGTGCAGCATCCAGCAGCTTTCACCTAAACCCCTCAAAACGCAAAAACTTTTAGTGAAGACATTTAAAGATCATTGTTAAGGCAGGCTATCAAGAAAAATGAAGTGAGGAAACTGAAGGAGGCCAGGAGCAAAGCCAAGAAATCTCAATTCTAGTGACAAGGCAAATGACCAGAATTCCGTACTCGGTAAATCCGGACTAACACATGCTGTGCAGAGAAAATTCTCTCTGTGTATTTAACCAGTGCAGAGCTACAGTCAGTCCTCTCTCCTCCAAGTTGCGTAGAATTGCTTTTCAGATTCTATTTGCATGAGGATATTGAAACGCTACCACGTAACAAGGATATGGATGTGAACACCTTAAATGATTATTTGCTCAGAAAGAAAAAAAAAGACAACCCAAAGCCCACAAAACACTGAAAATCTCCTACAGCTTTCACCAGCAAGGACAATGAGATCTGACTCCTGTGGCCTCTTCCTACTTAAAATGAGACCTGCAAACCTCCCAAATATCCGATCTGTAAGGTTTTCTCCTCCCTCTCTTGGCAAAGGTCCCCAGGAGAAGACACTTGCCTGGTTTTATTAAAAGTGTCTTGACATACCTAATGTATGGAAAAGGTCCTGTCCATTTGTTCTCAGCCTGGGTCGGTGTCTGTCAACTCCAACCCTCTGCACATCAACCTGGGCCACTTCAGCCTTCTCTTTTTCCAGCCAGCTTTTCTAGCATTCTTCCAAATTAAACCATATTTTCCCCACTTCCTATACCCTACAACCAACCATCACATCAGAATGTTCACCCCTCAATCCATTTTTAATATTTTCTCTCTCCTCCAGTGCGCTCTGTGTATTTTCCCAATCCTAAAATTGCCATTGTGCTTCTCTAACCCATCATCAAAGGAAGCAAACCTATTTTATTTGTATTTTTGTATAACTTGGCTTTGAGTCTGGCTTCCACACTCCTCATCTGCAAGGCAGAGCTGCTCGGAGCTGTCAGCAGAGCCAAGTCCAGCTGAGCTGAGCCATGATTTATGCAGGTGGGGCCGGAGCTGTCAGCTCCACTGGTGACAGTGGGGACGAGTGCAGGGGTACAACTCTCACTGCTGAAACTCCAGATTCGCCACATGACAAATCCAGCTCCGGTCCCAAAATGACAGAATGCAATGTGTAATCCAAAAAACACATTTCACTAGCACAACAGCAGGATAAATAAATTGGGAGACAATCTATATTAATACTGGAAGCCTGAAAGCAGACTGTTTATTTCTCCCATTTAGATTCACAACAGAGGCTAAAATATTTTGCTTAAACAGAGACACAATAACAAAAAATGCAGTTTGGTTTATGATTTAAAGAGAGATCACACGTATTCTAATATTACTATTTATTAGAATTTCCCACAACTGTGACAGAATCTAATACCTTCAGAACACCAAAATGCAGCTTGACAAAACTACCTCCATCTCATCCCGCACAGGATTTATGTGGCTGAAGTTGTACTTAGGTTATGAAATGATTGTTTTGCCAGCAATTCCCCAGCATTACCCCAGTCAGCTGATGAAAATCAGTATTTAAGTATTATGGTGGCCCATCCTCCAGCTCCTGTAATTGCTGATCAATCCCCACATTCAGGGAGGGAAACAGAGCCCTGCTCGGCTGCCAGGATGAGACACACAAAATGCAGGGTTCTGCACTGGGGTGCATTCCTGCCTGCTCTCACAGCTAACACATGCAAAGTGAGCAAAGTGCATCTGTGTATTTTGGTTTCAGACACCCTTGGAACTGAACCAAAATCCGTCACTGGGTTCCATCAGCCAGCAGTAAATGCAGGCGGTGTTTCAGGGTGAGGAACCCCTGCAGAGGCTGCTGGTCCCTCCTTTGTCCTGGTGCGAGTCCACTGCAGGACACGGCTTCGGGGAAGGTCTGCAGGACACGCCCGTCCCCCGAGCAGAGCAGGGAGGTCCTGCAGGTGTTTCTGTCAGGAGGAACCTGTCCCTGGCACTGTGGGCATCCACGGGCACTGCCAGCTTCTCCCGAGCTCTCTTGGGCTACTTCTGTTTCTCCAAAGGTGGCACTGCAGCTGTGAAGCTTTGGGATGGATCTAAATGGGACGGGTGTAAATGGGATGGGTGTAAATGGGATGGGTCTAAATGGGACGGGTGTAAATGGGATGGATGTAAATGGGATGGGTGTAAATGGGATGGATGTAAATGGGATGGGTGTAAATGGGATGGGTGTAAATGGGATGGGTGTAAATGGGATGGGTGTAAATGGGATGGGTGTAAATGGGATGGGTGTAAATGGGATGGGTGTAAATGGGATGGGTGTAAATGGGATGGGTGTAAATGGGATGGGTGTAAATGGGATGGGTGTAAATGGGATGGGTGTAAATGGGATGGGTGTAAATGGGATGGGTGTAAATGGGATGGGTGTAAATGGGATGGGTGTAAATGGGATGGGTGTAAATGGGATGGGTGTAAATGGGATGGGTGTAAATGGGATGGGTGTAAATGGGATGGGTGTAAATGGGATGGGTGTAAATGGGATGGGTGTAAATGGGATGGGTGTAAATGGGATGGGTGTAAATGGGATGGGTGTAAATGGGATGGGTGTAAATGGGATGGGTGTAAATGGGATGGGTGTAAATGGGATGGGTGTAAATGGGATGGGTGTAAATGGGATGGGTGTAAATGGGATGGGTGTAAATGGGATGGGTGTAAATGGGATGGGTGTAAATGGGATGGATCTAAATGGGACGGGTGTAAATGGGAGGGATGTAAATGGGATGGGTGCAAATGGGATGGATGTAAATGGGATGGATGTAAATGGGACGGGTGTAAATGGGATGGATGAGTGGCTCTTGCCAGGTTCCAGCACCGTGCCCAGCAGAGCTGGATTTTAGTCTTGCTTGGCGACTCCAAATCTTGCTGCAGCAGCTTCTTGCTGACACTACCAGAACTATCTGAGAAGATATTCAACTTTGAGCTTCAGTGGGTATAATTCCCGTATGATGCAGGTTATAATGCTTAGAAATATTATTTTTGGCACTCTCTTAAGTTTACAAGCAAGATATCTATAGCAGCTGCTTGAAGAACTGCCCAAATCAGCTTAATATAAACTGACCTTAATACAAGGGAAAGGATGGGCATTAATCTATTTGGAGAAATCCAGGGAAGGTTCTTTAGCACAGTAAGTTTCCTTAACATGATCTGTCCTGCAGCTTCCTTCTCTGGGTTCATAAGGAAAATAAGTCACGCACACGAGAACCACAGACAATTAAGGAGAAAGCTAGAATTACTTGTTTCAAGTTTCCTAAATGAAGAGGAACAAAAATTTCACCATCATCTCTGCTCTTCCCTATCGAGGGATCGTGTCCCTGGCTCTCTTCCTTAGCGTTTTCCTTCCAGCTACTTGTTCCATTCCTGCCCTGTCCTAGAACCACAACCCCTCTGTCAGACTGCACCTCTAAAACGAGAATTCACTGTGGGAAAAAAGGACATTTAATTGCTTCCTTTCTCGGAGGTGCCTGGCTCAGCTCTCTGCTGCGATGGATGCAATCTGACACGAGCATTGTGAGTCAGGACATCAGCTAGAAAATGCAGAAAGACAGCTTTTCTGAAAAGGCAACCACATCTTCTTTCAGAATGCAGAAGGGAATTGTAAGCAAACCTAATGTATGAGTTATATATTCCTCCTGTCCTGATAAAATGTGCAACAGCGAGCAATATCATGGATATCATTACACACACATTTTAAGCCCCTATAAATGTGGACAATAGTCTGATATTCTGTCAAAGTAACAAACCTGCGTCTTAGACAACGTGTGATGGAGTTGCTTTCTATTTTTAAAATTAATGATGTGGAGATTATAAATAAAAACCAAGGAAGAAGTGCTTTTCTGCAAATGGTAAATAAGTATTTCTTATAATGTTTGCTGAAGATTCTGCTTTCATATGAGTAATTCACTTTTAATCCATTTACTCCACATTTGGAATAACATCAAACCTAAAGGAAGGCTCTCGATCACTCACACACAGACAGAAGCATTAAGTTGGTTAGAGGCATTCAGGATTTTCTCTCTTTTTATCCCTGACCTCTCTTTTTTGGGGATTTCTGAACTGTACTGGTATCAGTAAAATACCAGTGCATGCCATGCCAAACTGTTTTGCTAACCAAACTAAAAACAAAATTCTAAAGCAAACAAGTAACTATCTCTGAGACAGAATGACAGGATTTTTTTTCCTAGTAGAAGACAAAGTGGGTGAGAGTTGCATGGGTTTTTTTTTTAATGAAAATGTTCAATGACATGTTTATGAAAATTAGATATTAAAAGCTCAGCACCTAATTCCTCATCTTAAATAAATTCCCACAATTCTCAAGAAGAGTCACAGAATGTTCTGCTTCCTTGAAAAACAGCCCACTAATCAAGTCAGCTTTTTTTTTTTAAGCATATGTATAAGTTATATTCGATAATTTTTCAGGATGTGACTACAGGATGCTACCTCCTTTTCCATAGCTCAGAACAGCTGACAGCAGTCCTTCAGAGGAAGCTGAAGGAGTTTTGTGCATGGACAAGCTGATAATTCGTTTTACATATACCTGAATTCTTAAAATTGAGGTAAACCAACGCTACTATTTATTTACTTTTCTGAAATAAGCACCAGGCCATGAATCTGCAAGCAAATGGTCAATTATTGTTCCTCAGCTAATGTAAGAAATCCTCAGCATTTCATTTTATTGCAAATTATAATGATACGGAAAGGGCGAGTGCCCACAGTCATTACTCAGCCTGATCAAAGAAATCAAACCTGGGTACAATTGAATGACAACACTCTCCAGTTCATTCCTTCCTTGGAACCCATTAACCTCTTCCTTTTGAGAGCTCCAACTGATTTTTTTTTCCTTTTTTTTTGATCTAGATCCAAGGTTCTTTTATTATCAGTTACTCTGTCACATGCTGCTCTAAAAATGTACTCCCCACACAGCCCGTAGTTAGAGAGCTCACAAATTAAACAGCTTTCTTGGATAATGGGGATAAAACACCACTGTGGAAAATAAGGAGGTCATCAGGGATGGAAATATAATTCAGCCAGATACCTGTCCACTGTAATTGATAAAGGCTCAAAAGCCACACCTGACAGGAACAAAAAACCCATCAGCTCCTACTGATAACCCAAAGCAGTATTTCAGTGCCTTTGTAACTCTTCAGGAACTTCTCCCTCCACGGGCAATGCAGCTGAGCCGAGCAGAGGAGCAGCACGGAGTGCGGGCAGTGCAGAGCGCGCAGGGCAAGCGGCGGTCAGAGACGAGAAACTGGAAACCAGCACTGAACTGGGAAAGAACTGCAGCGCCGTGCTGTGCCCCTGTCTGCTGATGTTCTGTGTCTCTGGAGAAAGCCTGTGTACAGAAGGATTTACAGGAACATGTTTTTAATTGTTGTAGAAACAGTTTTCAAACCGAGAATAGTGAGGAGAAAGAGAAGGAGGTGCAATTGGCAACTTTAGTTTGGGATTAACTTGTGTGTGATTTTAGGGTGGGTGGGCCCTGGCACAGGGTGCCCAGAGCAGCTGTGGCTCCCCTGGATCCCTGGCAGTGCCCAAGGCCAGGCTGGACTGCTCTGGGAGCACCCTGGGACAGTGGAAGGTGTCCCTGCCCACAGAAGGGGGTCTGGAACTTGATGGTCTTTAAGGTCCCTTCCAACCCAAGATGTAATTTCAGTCGCTGAAATTAGCGATGCCTTAAATTTTCTTCCCTACATAATTTATTATGAATATTTAGCATCCCTGTATTCCTCCTTTTCTTCACTCTTCACACAATACACACATTTTCATTTGCCCCTCCATTATTCTAAAACTAAAGAGAGAAGAGCCCACCCCAAAGTATGCACATAACAGCACAGCTGTGCTTATTTATTAATAAAAATTAAGGAATGGCAATATGATCCAGTGAACAGGATGTTTTAATAGAGCAGCCCTAGGCAGCAGCAGTACATGAACAGAGTACCCTTCTTTTAGTCAAGCAATTTATAATACATCGCACAGGCCCGGTGGGAGCCTGGAGCAGCTTTTTACAGTCAGTTCAGGGGAAGGAAATACAAATGCTTTTTGCAGATGTCTGCAACACTCCTGCGAGTCCTCAAGTGGTAAGTTCTCTGTTTATCCCTCTGAAATAAGATTTAAAAAAAAAAAAGTCAAGCCGCAAAGCCGCACCGGGACAGCAGCTGGCGGGCGGTGCTGCTGTCCCTGCCTCTGTCCCCAGCCGGCTGCAGGGCCCTTCTCGGGGCTGGCACCGGCCCCGCGGGCTGCGGGCCCAGAGCTCCGCTGCCCAAACCCCCGTCCCTGCGCCAGGACACCCCAGCACCGCCCCGGCCGCTCCCGCCCCCGGCTCCTGCTCGGAACCCCCGGGTTCTCTGCCCTGGCCCTCTCGGGGGGCGAGCACGGGAAAGGGAGCGCCGGGAAGGACGGAACCCGGGGAGCAGCCAGCGGGACTCGGGGCTGAAGGGCTGAGCGCTGGGTCCGCAGAGCGAGGATCCGTCCCTGCCTCCAGCAGAGCGCTCCGGGAAGGGGTCCCGGCTCTCCCCAGCCTCGCCGAGTTCCTCGCTGGGTCCCGCTGGAAGCAGCACAGGAGGGCCAGAGGAGCTCACGGCTGTGCCGGACTCGCCGCTCCGGGCACTCCAGGGCTGGCAGCGCGCCCTGCCCGTGTCATTCCCACGCAGAGCGGCGCTCGCCCGGTCCCTGGGCGGCGGAGTGGCTACTGCAATAAGATTATTCGGAATTTTGAGTGGCTACCTCCATTTATTTTAGAGGATTTAAGACATGCCAGAGCTTTCGGATGCACAAAGGACTGGGGAGTTACAAGCTTGCATTTCAAAGGGATCCCTGCTTAAAATCCTCCCTTTACAGATTGACAACAGCTTAAATATTTGATTTTGCACTACTTAAAAAGGGTCTGTTGCTAATAGCAATATAATCACTAAAGCAGCCACCAAACACTGAACGTATGAAAAAAATATATATGATAGCACATAAGCAAAAGTTGCAGAATTGAGTTCCTTAGAAATTATACAGTCCAAAATGAAAAAAAAAAAAATTGTATTTAGCAAATTTTATTTTCAGGTTACCTGATTTTATAACCTAAATTATTTTTAAACAACAAAGCTGAAGTAAAGAATAAAATAAAAATCAAGGCTTAATTTGATCATTTCTCCAAATTTCATTTGACTTTGAGCATGCTAAAAAGGAAAGAACAAAGATGCAAATCCTGATACTATTTCTTTGTAAAACACAAACAAAAATATTTTGTATAAATAATTTAACTAAAATATTCTTCATCTACTCTAAAGCAAGAAACACTGTGATGCCTTTTTTAATGGTATATTTGGCAATTAAAATTACTCTTCCCCAAAGCCTTAATGATTTCTTTGTTTCTCCTGTATAGGTGAAATTCCCATAAGGAAAATTGTTACCATCAAAATTCAAGATGATCTGTCTTATGTTCCAGAGACACTGATAATTTTTTTTCATTAAAAAGAATTCAACACTTTATACATCCAGTACAAACAGAATCTGGATTTCACATATCAGTTTTTGATCGTAATTTATGCACCGACTTTGCCTATTGCAACAAATCCATGCTAGAAAGAAATGAAAAAGCTTTGCAACGTAGAAAATGCTTGATTTGAATACTGCAACCCCCAGGATCAGACCTTTAGCAGCCCTAACATGGCTCTGGTCCTTTGGTCTGTTTAGGAATATAGAAGTTGTATCTTTGCCTTTATAAAGTTCTCTTTTGTAAATACAAGGTCAAATAAGAGTAGAGAGCTTCAAATTCAAATAATTTACATAGAAACAGCAATATTGTATCAGGAAACCCCCACGCCTTTGTGACTGAACCACGATGCCAACGTCTTTAAGCCCTGACAAATACAACCCCAGTCTTCTTAAGGAAAAAGAAAATTACTACAGAGATAACAAGCAAGATAATTGAGCTTTATGATATCTTAATCCGTGTCATCTACTGTCAGTCGTGCCCAGGTGTGATGACAGCACCTCCTGGTCTCTAAACAACAGCCACACGCTGCCATCCCTGCTTCCTCTGCTGCCTCCTCCTCCTCNNNNTGCTTCCTCTGCTGCCTCCTCCTCCTCCACTGCCTCCTCTGCTCCTCCTGCTCCTCCACTGCCTCCCCTGCTGCCTCCTGCTCCTCCACTGCCTCCTCTGCTGCCTCCTGCTCCTCCTGCTCCCCAGCCCAGCTCCCGACTCCTCCCGAGGGATCACCGGGGATGTTCCCAGGGTGCACCCGGGACGGAGCTGGAGGATGGCACTGACTGAGAAATGAACTGGGGGATATCCAAGGAGCACTCCTGAACCATTCCAGGGCCCACCCTGACCCCGTGGAACTGTCTCCCTTCGGTCCCGTTCCAAACCCACCCTTGCTGCCACTCACTGAGCCACTCACGAGAAATAATCCAGCACTCGTGCAGGAATTCTTTGCAGAAGCAGCGTCTTTTAAATCAGTGGTTCCAGAGCCACGTTCAGCTCATAAACTTCTCTACAGAAATTCTCTACAGAAATTCTCTACAGAATCTCCACCAGCTGAAGACACAAGACCCTGTGAAGATCCATGACCAAGGAAGTCAACAGGTCTGTAAGGGACTGCACAGATTTACCTCCAGCCCATAGCCCCTAACTATTGTAAAAAAGGAAATTTCTGTACAGCGTTTCTTTTTAAAGGTCCCTGAAGGTGTTTTGTATCTTAAAATTCACTGCCAGATTGTTCTAACAACAGGTCTCTCCCTTCATTAAAGCACCCTGGTATTGCAGCAGGGTGAAGAAAAGCAAGGAGTTAACACACTAAAAAATCAACATTCAGAAAGGATGAAAAATGATGAAATGCTGTAATAATTTAATGAGCTCACCAAGGCATATATAGCATGTACAAAAGCACAGATTTAAGTTTGCCCTCTTGGATATTCTCTTCTCCCAGTACCTGATGTCTGCCAGTGTGCCCCCCCACCAATTTCCTGTTTCTAATGGAAACAGATTTCACTTTGTGAATATATTTCTGGAATCAGAAAAATGTAAAACATCAAAGACCGATCATGTCACTAACCCGTCTGTCAAGAGAGGATGCAGGAATTCTTATTAGAGTGCATTGGCCTGTTTAGCTCAGTTATAATGAGATGAGGCTTTCATCATTTCCCTTTTGGAATCAGTTTCATTATTTGCTGAATTTCACTCTTAAGATATTTTTGATCCTAAAATACAACATTAAGTCATCTTTTTTCAATTTTTTTCCCTTGCTGCTTTCAGGATTTACATTTCACGTTACTGCAAACAGTCACTGTCCTTCCCTGGTGTTTGCACCACTCCATCACTTGCACCTGGTTTTGCACCAGACCTGGAGCAAATATCCCAACTACCACAAGTACCCATGGAAAAGTTTAGACTGAAGTTGTTAAGTATCTAACTCATTTGGATTTATAACCCTTTTATAGTTTTTTATCACACTACCAGTCAGGAAATCAGATTAATGCAGTCATTTGGTTAAGTATGGCAATATTCAGACTAATATTGCAGCATTTACCTTGAAGAGATTTGTGATAATGAAAACTTGTCTATTATGATCCACCATTTCCTAGCACTACCTACTGCAAACTCTGCTGTTCTGAACAGCAGCAATTAAAGGCTGCAATCTTCAGCATAAAAATTTTGTCTGGAGAGCAGCACATCCACCGGTTCCCAGCTCCACAGCAGACTCACATTAGCATTTCCAGGACTCACTTTTATATGCATTATCTAGGAAAAGACACTGCCAATCCGATGAGGCTTTGCCATAACCTGCCTGCCCCTTTTTGCAAGGCTGACTTCAAACCCTGGCTAATATAAAGAACTATTAATTTTATCAAGGACAGTTAACAGTGCCTACATATAAGTCTTGATTTTTTTTTTATTCTTTTTTTCCTTTTTATGTCATCATCTGTATGTCATCACAAAAAAAAGTGTTCTTCATCAAAAGAGAAGCTTTTCTTCAAGAAAAAGGTTTTTATTTCTGTAAAGACTTCGCTTTGGTCTCCAGGCTGCTGGTGCAACCCAAGTCATCAGAAGCAATCTGAAGAAATCCAAAGAAAACTACACAAAGAAAGGAGCTTTGCACACAGTTTCTCACATTTCTCAAAACAAGACAAAGCAACACGAGTACCAGGTGCAGTGAGAAGAGTTCACTGATGCTGCAGAGGAGAAAACCTGATACAACAACAGCGGGAAGAGTGGAGGGGACACGGGAGGTGTGGAAATCTCTCCAGGAGCACGGAGAGCTCCCAGGCACCCCGAGCACGAGGACCCGGCCCCTGCAGCGTTCCCGCCGGGCAAGGGCTTGGCCTGGCAGAGGGAGAAGTGCAGAGAGGTTCATGGCACAGCTCAGGGTACCCAAATCCCAGTGCACAAACAGGACAGAACCTCACAGAAACAGGGAGATCAAACCCCAGGATTTCACCCACTCACCTGGAGCATTCCCTGGATATCACCTGTTATGGGAAGGTGTAAATAATCCCAGGTAAGGCCACTGACCACGATCTTCCCGGGCCATTGCTCAGGAAGGTCACTGACCCATGGTCCTCTTTTCCAGCCCATCTCAGGTGCCCTGGAAGTGTTTCCATGGTTACCAGCGGGCCTGGGGAAGATGCTTTTGTGGCCTTCAGGCCTGATCTCCTACAACACCCATGGGGGAACCCCACACCCCCTGAACCAGAGACACCCGGGGATGTTCTGCAATGCTCTGCAGGAAATCCGGGTGCGGAGCTGCCAGGTGACCACGCTCCTGTCCCCAGCCAGGGCACAAACCCCCCTGAGGCACCCCCTCAGCGTGGGAGGCCCTGGTTCCCCACATCCCAGAGAGCCTCCAGCACTTCCAATCCCATGTCCCTGCCCTTCATGGGGATAACTTGTTGTACACTCCTTGGACTGTTGAGCTGCCCATTTTTTTTTGGAACTTTGAAAGCATCTCTCATGCTTTGGCAAGTAGTACAATAAATTATAAGTGGCCTGAGAATTTTTAAATGTACGTTTTTTGGCCGTCCCCATCCACATTAAGTAACTGCAGTCTATCATGTCCATTTCATAGCATCTGAGCACCATGGACAAGTGAATAATTAGCTTTAGCAAAAATAGCCAGATTTATGTTAGGAAAAATTTAACTCCTAGAAAGCTCAGCAACTCGAGATGGATTTCTCTCTTCATGCAACACTAATCTCAGTTCATATTTCCCTTGTACTTAAGACAAATTGGTGAAAACGGACATGATTTAATTAAAATCTGAAGCCTTCACAGTGCTTGTCTCCTAAATGAAACTTGTAATGAAAATGAAAAAGACTATTTCTAAAAATTGCAAGCACTAGATTTTTTTTTTTTTTTACATTAATAAATAACTTATGAATAGATTCTTTCTGGAGGTAGATAAGAATCAAAACTTTCAGGTTCCTACTCACCAACACAGGGACATTTCAGCTGAGCATTGCTCCACTACTGCCCAAACCCTCCCCACGCAGGAGCACCCCAAGAGGGTCACAGTCACTGCCCAACACAGTGCAGAGGAACAGGCCTGCAAGTGCTGCTCTCAGCCTTTAATGGAACAAATGACCAGGATCCCAAGGGGATGCGTCCTGTGAAAATTCCAAGAAGGTTGGACTATTTATTTCCCTGCCTGTCTCCTTCCCTGAGGGATACTCAATAAAAATCAAATGGCTAAAAATATTTTTTTCCCCATGTTGACCATTGTTGCATTTCAGATGTGAATTTTAATTTCTTTTAGCACACAAATACAAGCAGGTGATTTCTGGCTTGCTGTTTTCTTTTAGTGCTCGTACTGACATAAAACCAAGTACCTCAGGGTATGGCTTTTGAGCAGCATATTTTCTAATTTTCTTCTTTGTTATGGATTCTCTCTTTGGCTTTGTAGAACATCAGTTAAAGAGTGCACTCCCCGGACCTCTGCAGAATGCAGCACTGTGCTCATTTACACAGAGAGCATCTGAGAGAAAAACTCTCCCTTTGCCAACACCAGCACTCCCAGATTTATAGCCAGGTTCAAACGGTGTCTCCTACAGGGAAATGTGTGGGCCATCCAAGCTAAAGCATAAACTTGAAATAAAGAGAAAAAGAACCCCCAGCTTTGCAAGTTTTTTATCATAAATCATCACCCACGGTAAGAATATGCTACAAAATCTCTTTTTAATAAAAGACTCCCAGCATTTGCAACTTCATTGCTGCAGTAAACTGTGGAAGAAAAGGGCATTGCTGAAAGGTCACCTAAATATGCACGTAAGGATGGTTTTGGAATGCAACATCCAGCCTCTGCAGAGCTGAGGGGAAATCCTAAGGAAATTAGGCTGACACACAACACCAGCAAGCACAGTCCCTCTCACTCCTCTGGGTAAGCACAAGCTGAAAGAAGAGTCTGCCTCAAGAAAACCTCCTCGTTTCTTTAACATGTCAACAGAAGTTACCAAGGGACTTCCACCTGTCCAAAACTCGGGTCCAGTTATCTCTGGGCCACAACTGCATCCCTGTTTTCCATCCTTCCCACCAGGCCATCCACAGCACGTGAGAACGTGCCAGCAGACAGCCCCAGATGTTCTCCTGTGCCACTCTTTTATTGCCTCCTTTTAGCCAGGATCTCCCCTTTCCCTCCTCCTTCCCTGCCAGACTGTTTTTCCCCATTCTTCTCTTCCACTATGAACAACATTATTTATATATATGTATGTATATGTATATATACAGAACAATGTCCTACTTATTCTGTTCCCTGTTGCAAACAGGTTTTTGTTTACAGTCATCCTCTACCTCAATTTCATTCGAATATTTTGCTTTTTCATCCTCCAGAATCCCTCCTTACCAACGGCCTGACCAGCTCCAGGAGTGTTTGGAAAGCACTCTCAGGCACACGATGTGGTTTTTGGGGCTGTCCTGTGCAGGGCCAAGTTTTTCACTTGGATGATCCTTGTGGGTCTCTCCCAGTTCAGAATATTCTCTGATTTTAACTAATCCAGCACACCCTATGCCTCTCAATCCCTCCTTCCATCTAAAATCTGGTCCTTATGTGGAATTTCTTTCTCTTCCTACTTGTCAAAGCAGTAATTGCCTCAAAGTTCAAAACAGACAGGCAGTCTTGTCCAAAATAACTGAAATATTTGATTCTTCACACACCTTTACATAAAGTATTTCATTAAATACTCCAGCCCACAGTTGTGTAGCTGCTAAAAAGCTTACATGGGCTCCACTGCCTCTTCCCCTCTGTATATTTTCCATTAGGGGCTATTAAATACAAATTCAAAACCTCTAACTAAGTCCTGAAGCCTAAAGTTACTGAAATTAAAATGTATTATGGAGAAATATCGCTGCAGTCCATTTCATCCTTCCATTTCTCTTTGCCATCCACAGCACGCTGCACCAGACACAGGTTTGGTCTGATCCAATAAATACCCACAGTCTTATGTTATTTTAAGTTTTGTTTCCAGAGGAAATGCCAATTAAGCAATGACATTCTCCATCTGCCTGCCTGCCAGTACTTCGTGTCCCAATACAATTTTGGAATGGGTAAATTAATTTTGACGAAGTTTTCAGAGATGATTTAATTCCAGCAGGCTCGGTGAAGTTTGGCTGCTGGGGGAGCGAGTCCCGAGCCCCCTGGAGCAGTGCAGTGCCCCCGTGTGCAGCAGCAGGCTGCCCACCCTGCACGATTAAAGATACCATATCCACTTCTAGCAGCCCAAATAAAGAGCTCTTCCAGAGCTCCTAAGACACTTGTTATTAAAACCAGGAAAACAAAGTTATTTGCTTTTTTTCCCAGCTAGTGTCCTTACAAAACAGAAATGAAACAAAAATCGTTACAACAGAAAGCGACACTTTCAACAGGATCTTGACTCAAAGTGTGTAAAAGATTCCATGGTTTAAATCTGAATCCCCATTAATAATAAAGCAACAGTACTTTATCTAAAAGAAAAAAAAAAAAATCTTCCCTCTGTTTGTGATACTGATGTGTATTCTAACGTAGAAAGCCAAAGGAGTACACTGTTCTTTATTTAATGATGATGCTGTACTTTATATGCAAAAGCAGACTTCTGGTTTTTTCAACCTACCAATAACAAACAGAGAAAACATGTATTATTGATTAGTTGTCTTCTTTTGAATTAAAAATAAGTGTTGAGATTGTCCACACCGTTACCGTGAATTTGAAGCTTTTTCAGGCAATTGTAAATACAAATCTGACTTCTAGAATGGAAAAGCAAGATCTCTATTAGAATTAAATTTTCATAGTTAAAAAAAAACAAACTTCAACAACATAAACACAAAACCAACTGCCAGAAATAGGCGGACAGCGAGTGCTTTAGCTTCTGGTGATGAATTGGTGGGTTTCTCATGGAGGTAGCCAAGGAGAAGGAGTCACACACATGAGAAAGATTTCAGAGCGCACAGGCATCAGTTCCACATCCTCCCAAAGCCGCCAAGTATCAAGCTGTACTTCTCAGCAGAAGAGTTTCCAGCTCTCCATTTTTCCAGCTGAGTTTCTCTGACAGGAATTCCCCGCTGTCCCGTCCCCCGGAGCCGCAGCAGCTCTGGCTGGGGGAGCGCGGAGCCCGAGCGGCTGCGGGGGGACCCGGGCTCCGCGAGTGACACCCCGCGAGTGGCACTGCTCCTCCCCACCCACCCAGGGCTCTGCAGCCGGGACACTTCCTTCGCTGAATGCGGCTGCGGCTGGCTAACACCGAACGTGGTTCTTCCAGCTGAGGCACGAAACACCTTTTGCCTTCTCTCCTCCTCTTCTCTCCTCCCTTCCTCTCCTCCTCTTCTCTCCTCCTCTTCCCTCCTCCTCTTCTCTCCTCCCTTCCTCTCCCGCACCTCCACCTGCCCCGGCCCTGCTCTCGCTGTGGTTCCCTTTGCCGCCGGGATGAAACGGAACAGGGGAGCCAAGGCAGACGTTCCCTGAACTTATATTATTTTATTCGCCTCATAAACTATCTTGAGACCCCAGAGATAATACAAGCTCGAGCCGCAGGCAAAATCCCCAGATTTCCTGGTTACAGAATATTCTTAAAAGCTGCTCAGCCAATAGCAGTTGCTCTAAAGGTTACAGAGAGCTGTTTCAACCAATCTTCTATTGCACGTACACTTGTTAAAACAATACTTGCTTGTTTTATACCTTATACAATAGTGTATAATATTCCATTATTAAGCTTAACTTTATCATCTCTTGTTAAGCATAAATTTTGCAACTTCTAAAAGTTCTCTCAGCTAGGCCTAAAACCATGGCTCTTTGTTCTCCTGTCCTTGTGCTAATGTCCTAATTGTATCTTCTTTAATATTTTCTCAGGCGAAGCTGTTCCCTAAAATCTTTCTGCTTGATTCTTAACGCTTGCTTTTTGTTTCTCACTCTTAGAAATCCTTTTACCTTTTTCTGGGTTTCCTACACCCTTTTCATCCCTTAGATTTCTCTTCCTTCAGAACCCATTTTTGAGGAGATCTCCCCACTCCAACCCTGTGAAATCCCCTCTCTATAAACTATTTCACTACAGGCTTTCTCCCTCTCACCTGAAGATTCCCCTCCGACTTTAGTAATATTTTTTGAGCTTTTTCTCACGCCTCTGCCCACAAATTAAGGCCTTTTTTAGTATCTCGCCTATTATTCTCTCTCCACTGAGAAACGAACACATTTTAACAAATCAAGAATGCATGAAAAATTCATTCATGTATTTGTACAAGTCTTTTAAGACACAATTATGAATCCTTGATTTGCCATACTTTAGAAACTGTCCAATTAATAGCAGAAATCCTAATTTGTAAAAAGCAAATTGACCTACTGTACTGTTCAAGATGGTATCTTTATTTAGAATGAGTTTAGAGAGGAATCCAGAAGGATGTTTAAAAAACAGACAATATACCATTGGGAGATGTTTTATTCATAGAGACATTGTGAGAAAAGGATTGAAAACATTGAAGATGACTTAATTACAATCTTGAAATTAATGAAACAATTATGTCTATTTCTCTAGGCAGTGTATGAACTTTTAACACAGGCTGGATCAGGCTCAGATTTTGGGGAAAGAACTAGAAGTAACAAGATTTCAGATCTGGTGTGCTTGGTTTTTTCCCCTGCATTTGTCTGGTTTGTTTGTTTAGAGGAAAACTAGAAAACAGTAGAAAAAAGCACATCCTTTTTTCACTGAGAATTCCCTGCAATTCTGGAACAGGCCGTGTTGCTCGACCTTTAGGCAGCAGTACAGAAATTCAACAGAGCCCCAACTGTGGAAATGCATTTTCTACGTGAAAGGAGGACTTGAAAATGAGGGACAACCTTTTCCCACCCCAGAGAGGGAGCAGGGAGCAAGAACAAACCCCTCTGTCCCGTGCAAGAACAAATCTCTCTGTCCTGTTAATTATTGCTCAAAAGGCTTCTCTGGCAAAACCCCACGATTACTCTGCTTCTTTTCTCGGTCAAGGAAAGAAAGAGAAAGAAAAAGGAAAAACAATAAAGCATCCATTCAAAATTTAAACATTTGAGTCTGTCATGCATTAGTGACATGCAGAATTATTTTTTTCTTCACCAAGATCTCAAAAAGTTTATGCATGGTTTCAAAACAAAGAATGTAGGAAACTGTTTGTTTACTGACTTCTGCTGTTTATTGGACATTTGGGATTTTTTTATTATAGTTTTGGCCTAAGCTAACTGACCTGGAACAACTAATTAATTATTCCATGCCTTAGTTTGCCCATCTAAAAGAATTATATTATCACCTGAAGAGCCTTGGGAGGTGACTTTGATATTTTTTAATAGAAGTGCAAATTCATATCGCAGGTTTACAAATTGCAATGCATTTCAAACAACTGGAATTTAAATAAGTCTGCTTTGATCGTCCAGAGAGAATTCTGGAGGTTCTCAGTTCCTGTTCTTAAAACTAGATTTTCATATTTAAAGAATAACAGTTTAGCAACCATTCCCATTATAATGTGAAGTGTCTTCTGTCTTTATTATTTGTAAACAAGCAATTTCTTTAAAGGGGGAAATCACTCTCCTGCTGCTTGAGGCATGTGATAACGTTGTAGATGAGTTTTGTTTCTCTTTAATTCATGTAAGGATTTACAACTGAGCAAGACACAGCTTCACTTTTTTAAGAAATCGAGGTATCGTATAGGAAATTATTTCAGCAATTCTCAAGATGATTCCTCACTTATTACTTTGCAGAGGGAAAACAAACAAGAACCACAATACACCAGCTGGGCTAAAATCTCTTCAGCTTTTACTCTGACCCAGATGCAATTTCTTTTTAAATGGGGTGGAAAAAAACCCACGCAATTCGTGGAGTTACCTAAGTATTAGAAACATAAGTAAATAAAATGTTTCAGCTATTAGATTTGTCCCTCAGATGTGTTTTCCAAATTAATATCCCTTAAAAGGATGTTTGAAATAGCAACACACACCGGGCATTGTGAAAAAAATGCTTTTTAAACAGAGATGTAATGAAGTGGAGATAAAATGTAAGGTCAGTACAGTATTTTGTACTGAATCACTTCCATGGACAAGGATATCGAGATTGTTTTGGGTGCCCTGGTCCTCAAAGCAAACCTGATCCGCTGTAATTAGTGCAGAAGTCCATTTGCCCAAGAGGAAAGAAAAGGTGCAAAATAAAGGGAAGCAGCAGCCAGTGTCTCTTATGAATGCTCTTTATAAAACCTGCCCCAAGTGCAGGTGAACGGTGCCAGCGGTCCTTGAGCAGGAACCAGCGGGGCTCACGCAGCTCCTGCTCGCCTCTCCCGGGCCCTGGGGGCTGGCACTCCCTGCGGGGCAGCCTCAGCCCAGAAAATTCCCCTTTTCCTGACTCTGTCCCGCAGAGGGGCTGGATCCGTGGTCACAGGGCCCCCATTTTCCCCGGGCAGACACCAGAAGCCCGGCCAGGCAGCACCTGGAGCACTGGTGTCCTGACTTCTGCAGTCCTTCTGTGTGCTCATTCTTCGATAAAGTTTCTCGCACACTTTCTGTAAACATACTCATGTTTTGTTAACTATACTCTATTGTTTTCATTCTTTTCTCCGGGGTGGAGAATGTTTGATGGACTGTTCTGTTAACTAATGGGGATGGAAGAGGTGGTGACCTCATCCTCCAATCCATGGTCATTCCTAGAAACAGATATATATGAAGAGAATAAACAGCCAGGTCTCCTTCCTGGCTCGGCGGTGTTCAGAGAGGATTTGAGTTGGAGTCCTTCTCTCATGTCCTGGAGCCTCAGAGAACGATTAAACAGCCAGGGCAGTATCGGTGCAGCCCTGACAGCCCCTCTGTGCTCACTGATCCCACCCCTTTCATTCCCCACCTCATCCATAGAAACCACACAGCTGGGAGGAGTTAAAAACTGAATGGATACATCTCCATTTAAAACATCCTGTCATTTTGAAAAGGTACCATCATCCCGTCACCTTCGTCCCATCCAGCAGGGCCATCTGCAGGTTCCACTGCTGCAGGAATCGCGACACCAGCGCAGGGAGTGCAATCCCCGGAGGGTTTCCAACCCCTCCGCAGAGACCGTGCAGCGCTCTCGAGGCTGCTGCTGAAGGCACAGCTGTACAGGGATGACTGGCAGGAAAATGAGGCCTTTAGAATCAGGGAGAAAAATTTTGTCTGTTTTGGCACGTAATAATTTTCACTAAAAATATTTTTCAAAAGCAATGTCATCTTTTATATTTAATGATGTTCCTCCAAACTCGGAGCAGTGGAGCATTGCAGCCAGGGCTGGGTTTTGCACAACAACCAGGCGAAGTTAATGCCATTTTAAAGCAGTTTTGGAGCAAAGTTTTATTGGAGAGCTAATTACAGAGAGCTGAGAATGCCTCCAGTTTAAAAGTTACTTAATCCCTCCTGGAGAACTGTGGGTGCTGACTTTCTTACCTTCCTTCTAAAGTGCAAGCTGTTAAAAATGCTAATTGTCTGAATTCACAAAATTCTCTCTTCAAAGAAAAATAACACTGTTTTGAAAGGCAGCTTTTGAATACGATTTTGATTCTAAAGCAGCCTATTTGGAGAAAATGGGATCCATAAATGTCAACACCACCTGTAGTCTGCTTGATAATGTGCCTGCTTTCTGACAACAGCATTGATAAGCCACAGGCACACTAGAACAAACATCTCTTACTTTATCTGTTAGATAAAACTTGAAGGAGGTGGTGGTTACCAGGAAACTTTCTGTTCCTAATTTGTTTCAACAGAAATCTGCAAATACGAGTTTAAGCATCAAACAATGCTCAGTAAAACCCAGCGGATTAGCATTTTCCCTGAAGAAGGCAGGAAGGTTATGAGAAGCCTCCTTGGGTTTGGTGGCAGTCTCTGTACAACAGTGCAAAAAACGTCGAATTTAGAGCCAAACTGTCTCTGGAGCCTGTTGTGACCACGAGAAAAATATGTGTGACACATGAAATGAGAAATAAACATTCTGACAGTGCAAAACCCAATCTTCTGCCTTCTGCTTGTAGGAAAGACATGACAGAAACAGCCTTCAGGCAGGCAGAGCACCTTAACAGGTGATGAAATAAATGCACTGAGATACTGTTTGAAACTACTGGATGTAAGTTATGGTTATTCCAATTACTGAGAATGAAATTTTGGTATTGTGATAAGCGCAGCTAAAAAGAACAAAGCAGGAATAGCTATAGCTAGCAAATTTTCTGTCTGCTAGAAGTTTCCCGGGGAAATTTTTAATAATGGATGTCATTTTTCTACAGGAGTTTTTTGTCAATCTATTCTGATGACAAAAAATGGTAGCTTAAATCCAAGAAGTAACTAAAAACACTTAAAGAAAAGCACCCATAAAGTTGTAAAAACTTTTGTAATCATTTTTGAAATGAAAGGGGATCTTAAAAATAGAAAGGGATTAAAATGCTAGATTCTAAAGAACCTTCTTTATATATTATTTGTTTCTTATTTTGATTGCCAGGTTATTTGTAGGCAGAGAAAAAGACACGGGGGAATGAGAAAGGAAACCTGAAGTCAAGCAGCATCACAGTCCTCTGTGAAATATTCATTAGTACTTGAACAGGACAATTTCAACATTGTTTTGCATTAAAATCTTTTAGAGGGAAGAAAAAAGGAGAAGAAAACACAGAGATCAGAGGAGTTACCGTGCACAAAGTGAGGTCAGGGACCCTTTTGGATGCAGATCTCGCTGACAAGGCCAGGACTCGCCTGCACACGAGCAGAGAACCCCGAGGGTCTCCCCCCTCTCACCGGCCCAAACTGGGAAACCACCCAAAAGCTGCTTTGTGACCCTCCTCTACAGGTCAATGTATCTCAGCCAGGCCAAGTCTGATCATGCAGGGAGATCTTTCCTCCAGACTCTCTGAATTCCTCTGTGGGTCCAGGAGTTGAGTGAAGGAGAGATCTAAAATCCAATTTAACAGTTCCCCACACCAGTTCAAGATCGTTTCCCACAGTATGTTAAATGTACTGTCCAATTCAACTTCAAATAAAATCAAGGCAAAGGGCTTCAAAACCACTTCAGACAGATTATTGCAAAGTCTAATACATTTTATTGGTTCTAAGTAAAAGGCTTTCTTTCATTAGCCTAATTTAATTCCCTCAGTGAGTTGCTATTCTTCTGAAACTACCAAAATACTCACAATTACTCCATGGTGGTTATAAAAGAGCCTTTGAATATGTACTGATATTTCCTTCCAGTTAGCCAGCTTTTAAAAATCCAGGCCAAACTCTCTGTTACTGTAAATCAACACAGCCAAATTGAAATTAATGACAGCAAGCATGAACCTGGCCCTCTGCAAGGATCCAGGAGAAGGAGGGATGGAAAACATGGACTGAACAGGAAGCACAAGCACTGTGCCTCCCCTGCTCCTTTTGCTATCGAAGGATGACAAGAGATGGAAATTAAATTCCACAGGAAAAAATCACCTGGGGAATATTTACAGAATTCCTTGGGTCACTCACAGTTGTATATGGAATTTCCCCCCCCTTTTCTCCATACAATTAAAGTGGTGGCTGCCCAAGTTCCAAACAGGTACTCAAAGGTGAACTATTGCTGAACTTTAGACAGGGTTTAAAACCTGCTTTCAATGATCTTCAGAGATGAAAACCGGTAGAAATAATTTCTTCACACATTTATTTTATCTTCTCTTTCAATTAGCAGAGGTGCCAACACTCTGCATGCACCAACTGAGCTCCTTTTTACCTTTTTTCTTTTTACTTAATAAAAGAATTGTAAGATTCTCTGGAGCCTTGAAGCATGCATGAAATGAGACACTACTTGGACATGAGTGAAATTGTCTTGATTTGGATGTTGGTTTTTTTCCTCCCTAAATGATTCTTTGATGAGTTTTTTTTTAATAACCATCACATATAGTCATTAACAGTATTGATTTAACCACAAATGAATCCAAACTCTTATTAAACAGCTACTGAGCAGGCAGAGTAGAGGCAGGAGAAACAAAGCCTTCCCCTGACCAAAACTGCCCTTCTTACGTGACTTAATAGGTGCTGAAAAATCACATCATTTGTAGACACAGTAGAAAAATTCAACCTGTATCATTTGCTTTGAGACTGCTATAAAGGACATAAAACAGTGGCTGAAAAAGATGGGAATTCTTGATTTTGATAAAGGAAATGAAGACATTTGCCTGAAGTGTTAAATATTCTGACAGCAGCTTCACAGACACACATTTCAGCTAACCTAGAACTGAAGTTGTGTTAATACAGTGCAACTTGAATCCTATTGAAATAATTACTCTGTGGAGTTGTACAGAAATGCCAGAATCATACCAGGATTGAGACTTTTTTCCCTGAAGTTTCCCACATAATTCCATTTGTAGAATCCCTGAATAGAATTGTTCAAGATTGTTTACACTTTTTTTGGTAACCCAGTTTTCCATGGAAATGGTTGCTTTACCTTCTAACTTGGACTTTGCATAATATCAATCTCTGCCCTTCTTCTGACATTCCCTCCTAGACGAAAGTCACAGAAAGAGCAAAAAAGGGAGATGATAACTTCTCAATCTTCCTCAGCAGAAAGGTCCTGCCAGGACACGGATGAGCAAAGATTGCCTTCCTGGGCATGAAGAGAAGACAGGAGCTCAAGACAGAGATTTCAGTGCAGACAGTCTGGCCCAGAGCTGAGCTGACACTGCCTGTGTGAGGGGCTCAGAGCCAGGGCTCCCATCCTCATCTCGGAATCACCTCTGCAGTTTTTGGGTTAGGATACAATTTCCCATGGTTTTGACACCAAAATGTGTTCGTGTTTGCAAAATCACATAAAGGAGTTTATTGACTCCTCGAACAAATCGTTGACTGCCTTGCACATGAATCATCTCATAAAGACTGGAGAAAAAGCTTATTTTGAAGCTCATTTCTGGTGTCACTTGCAGAAAGTTGGTTTGTTCTTGATGCAGAAAGTTCATTCAAAAAACATGCTGCTGCCTAAGAAAATCTGTGACTAATGAAAAAATCCTCAAACATGCCTGGTCAAACTAAAAACTACCTTTGGTGGTAAATTCTCATAAACAATGCAAAATAGATGTGACTTCTCTCACTGAAGAACACCCCCAAAGTGTAGAGAGACCGACAGCATGGCCAACTTCTTAAATTGTGAGAGTCAAACATGAAAGATCACATTCAGTAGTTAAAAGCATTTTTCCACTTAGTCATATATTTATATGACACTTCGGATAGAAACCAGGCCTCTCAAAATTCTAGATAAGAATATCTCATGAGAATGAATATATTTTCAGCTGCCATCTGTGATGTCATTACAGCTCCAATCTGTTCAAAACCAGAAAGTCAGGCCCGAGTGAAAGTGTCTCCATCTGATTTTCATACACCTTGGAAATAGTTGCCCAGATTTCCAATTTAATAACGCTTTGGGTCAGCTATAAATGCTGCATTCTGTAATTGTCGGGCTCGTTGCCTGCATGATGGATCACGAGTCAGGTTTCAAACGTTTGCTGCTGTAAGTTCTTCAAAAATGGGGTGTGAGCCCAAGTCCACCTCTGCTTAGAGAAAAACCTGAATTGCACCAGGTCCCCAGGGGGCAGAGATAAAATCCCCAGCCCGCTGCAGGAGTGTCTGGGTCCAAGAAGCAGAAGATTCTGGGTCCAAGAAGCAGAAGATTCCAGTCCACACAGTCTCAGGCTTGGCCTGGAGAGCTCCGTTCTGACTCCTTTTCCAGAGCTTCAGGCTCTTCACACCCACTGCTCCTTGGCTGCTCCTGACTTAACCAGTTAAAGACAACAAAGACTGCTCATTTAAGAGAAGATTTGGGCAAATTTTCATGCTTCAGAATGGTTCCCCTCCCTTCATTCTCTCCCAAAGCTTCAACTTCCTCCTCTACAACTTTTTTGATACAATAAACTTCAGTGGATTTCTTATAGAAATGTCAGAGAAAAGGTTAAACTGCTCCTGTCTCGTTCATCAGAATTATTTTCTTCCTCCTTTCATACTTTTTCTGTGGCACGAAATAAAGAAGCAGATCATTTGAAATAGTGCTGGATGACAAATAAAAGAGTTTTATATTAACTCAGGGAAATCTGAAGTTAGATCATGTACAAAACCCCTAACAGTTGACACTAGAATTTTCTCCTTATCTATCTGATTTCTGACATTCAAGAGTGTGGCCTTCAAAATTAATTTCCTTCTGAGCCTGATTTTTTTCTGTTCCTTCTTGCTTAACAGTTATTAACTATCTCATAAGCACACACTGTACATCAAAGCAGAGAACTACCATAACACAGACCTTTATTTTCTCCATTTGTTCTACTCTGTATTTTCATCTCATCTGATGCATATGCTGCCAGGTGATGTTTAAACAAAATTCTTTCAAGTTAATAAAATTTTTCCGTATTTATTTATTTTAAACCAGCACCTGTTATCTCTCCAACTCCTGCTGTTTGCTGTACCTTCTGTGATTTCACAGCAGCTGACTGGAGTCGAATTTAGCATTCCTGAGCTTCTACAGCAAAACTCATCCTGCCTTGTTCCATTTAATTGCACCTCATGTGCGAGGGAAAGAGTTGTGGAATTCAGGGATGAGGGAATGGCATCTCTTCTGATGTTGCTAATTCCGGGCAGCTTTCTGCTGTGGTTTGGGTTTGTTTGTTTGACATGCTGAATCAAAACGGCAGAAACCAGGCCCGTGATGAATTACAGCAACTTCCTATCATGGAACTGGACAAATAATCACTGAAAAGGTGCTTTTCTACCTGCGGCAGAGGCACAGGAGACACTTCAGGTGTCAGGAAGTGCCTTTAGCCACCCACCTTCCATTACTGCTCAGGAGAATTTAAGTACTTCCCGTTCCCATCTGGAATACAATTCCAATAGCAAAACCAGAGGCAAGCAGGAGGGATGGAAATGTAACCAGCCCAAACTGGCTTTTGAGTTTCCTAAATTACTGAGAATTCAGATCCAAACTCATGATTTAGTGACACAGGCTATGACTAAAATACACATATTACAGTCAAAGGATTATGAAAATGAATAAGCCTAGTATGAAGTAGCTTTAAAAATTAGGATATCAAAGGGAGTTGAGCTCTAAGTGCCCATGTCAGCAAGGGGGGGCAGTTTGCTTTTTAGGCTTTTGATTTTTCTACCAAGGAAGAGATTTGTCTCTAAGCTGGATGAAAGAAGCAGGTCCACGGCTTTGAAACAGGTGTCTGAACACGTCCTCTGCCACTGCTCAGCTTAGGACATGCACACTTCTCTCCTAAACTCACCCATCCAGACATTACAGTGCCATTTCTGCCCAGGCTTTGTTCGCAGGGAGCCTGGCAGTCACACCTACAGGGGCTGGCAGTGGCTTTTTGTTTGTACCCAAAAGGACTAATGACAACAAACCTCTCCATTTTTACACCTGCAGCCCTGAGCATCTTCCATCAGAAATTTACAACACACTCCATTGTCTTAGCTTCTTTCCAAGTACTCTAAATCCACCACAGAACTGTTTCATTTTTATGAGCTGGATAAAAGTGAAGAACTAGGAAACACCACAAAGAAAATACAGGTGTATTAAACCCAAAAGTTAGTGGCCATTAACATACAACATTTAGCCTTGAGAGAAGTGACAAAAGGCACAGCGTCCTAACTCACTTCTGTCCTCTTTTCCTCTCTTCTGACACTTCTCCCTTTGCCTTGAAGGCTTTCTACCTCTGCTGGCAAAGCTCAGCGACTGAAAGCAGAGCTTGGGGGCTCCTTCCCTTCCCCAGAGCAGCGAGCTGCTGCAGCTGGAGCAGGGAGGGTGTCCAGGTCACCTCCAGGGGTCCCTTCCAGCCTGAACCGTTCTGTGATTTGGTGAGGGGAACCCTTTCCTGGGACTCTCTGTGTTTTGGAACAAACAGCCCTCATACAAGTCAATTTCTAAGCTTAATATTCCACTCATAAGAAGCTGATGCAGCTTCCAATTCCCTGAGTTGCCACAAAAGGAGAATGTCCCTGGCCCTGAGGAGTGGGTACAAAGCACACAGTGAACTTAATCCTCAAGAGCTTTTCTGGTTTCCTTAGTTATACATAAACCCTGTCTGCGTCCAATGCCACCAGGGCAACAAAGCCAGCTCCTGGCAAAATTATTTCCAAGGAACTACGAAAAAAATGGAAGGAAGAGGCTTTCCATCTGCAATTATAAAAAAACAAAAAAAACCCCTTGATTTTAATTCTTTAAAGTCACAGAGCAAACTGGCTCCTGATTAAACCAGCAGAAGGTTGGTTTAGACATAGACAGAAAACTGCAGAACCATTTCAGTGACCCTGACAGCACGTCCTGCCCACTCCATCCCAAAAGTCCTCTGGCAACCCCATTCCATATGGAGGAATGCTGGGATGAGGCAGAGGAGCAGCACGGAAAGAAACCCACCTCAGTAGTTTTGTTGTGATGGGGTTTAGCACCACAAAACCAAGTTTTGCGAGAGAAAATTAGGAAGAAAGTTATTAAGGTTCTTCTGCTCCCCAGTTTTACATTTCCTACCTGCACTGCAGTAATGCCCATGTCTATCAGTCAGATTAAGTGTTGTAGTAGCCACTGTTAAATATTTATGGGCACTTCCCAAGGATTAAAACACTTGAAAAATTACAATAACTTACTCTACTCTCAGGTACAATCTTTGAAAGCTGAATTATAAACATAAAAGCACTTTCAGCTACTTGAATAACCTACAGAGAAGCAAAAAGCACCATAACCCAGATGAAAGATGTGTTACTTGTCAGTACCATTGGCTTTTCCTTTTTAATCCCTGCAACTTTTCCTACCTCTCTCTAGGAAACAGAAGAGAAAGGTGCATGCTAAGGGGCTAAGAGACACTTCATCTTGCCTTCCCACTCATAATCTGAAGATGACTGTCAAAGGATTTTTAATTTCCTGTGCTGCGGAGATCAGGTTAATCTTCAGTGATAGGTGTTAACAAAATCCTATAAGCAGAGCTAAGTTCTATGCACTGAAACCTAAAACCATTGGCATCCATCATCAGTAATTACTCCTATGCCCAAGTAAACCTTTTTATATGACAATCACTACAAATATTAACTCCAAGCCTGAAGTGCATGTGTGGCTGCTGAATTAAGAGCGTTACATATTTACAATTTGTTCTGAACAGGTAGCAAGGCCTTTGCTTTTAGAAACTTCTGGGTTGTTCCAGAATCTAAATCCATCTGTAATATGCAAGAACTCTTGAGATGAAAGCCACTTGTACCAGAATGCCTAAAAATTATTATCGTGGAGATCACTGATCAGATCCAAGGAAGGCTTTACACATCTCTCTACCTAGACAACATTCACTCTTGAATTTATTTGCACTTGTACAGACTAAAGTAGCACCTCAGAGTCTGCTGAATCCTCCAAATGTGCTGCTTGCAACCATTAAGAGACAAATTTCAAAGCTGATAATACTACAGAAACTTTTAGCTAAGTATTTGCTAGCAAGTGCATTTTCACAGCCTGCGTGTCACCTGCTTGTGACACTACTGCCTGAAAACATTCAGCCTTGAGATGCTTGTCAGTTTAGGTTTCTGTCTGAACATTTATTATGAAGTCTTTGCTTTGTCTTGATGCTTGATGTCTCATTTGTTGCTTCAGGTGCACATAACAAGTTTACTATGAACATTCTCCAAGTCAAAAATTTACTGTACAACCTAATCAGGAAGGACTAAGTGAACACAAGAAAATCATGCACCATGTAGAGATAACCACAGAATTATAGCAAATTTTCTCCTGTGTCTAATGGTCAGTATTCCAAATATTCCTCTTGAACAAAGTTCTGCAGAACCCTGAGTAGAAGGGTATCAGGACCACAGAGTCAATTTCTAACTCAGCATCAGTCTCATTATTGTATCGTGTTTGACATGTGGATTAAAAAGTGTATCTGTTTCAGCATTCTAGGACTTTAGGAAAAAAAAAAATCTCACATTTGTAGCCTTCTTTTATGTGCTGGTTGGCACTGAAGAGTGATCTAAGAGTGTCCAAGCTGAATTCCTCTCAGCCGTATCTAATCCAAAGATAAACTCCAAGATCACATTCAATGCTACCAAACTGCTAATGGACACTGAATCCACGAATGGAAACCTGTGAAGTGTGCAGAGAGCGGGGTCAGATCCTGAGTGCCACCAGCCTCGAGGCTCTAAATCCTCTTCTGCTGTGCAGCATTCATTGGAACTCGGCTCTCACGTCAGCTGTGGGCTCAGTTTGTGAAACACAGCAATGTTTCTGTGCTGACACTCACAATGACACAACTGGGGCTCTGTGACGGTCTCCAGAACTGCTCTCAGGGACAGAGAGACCCCACTGAGCCCTGGCACAGCAGAGAAACCTCGTTTGCTTTAACAGCACACGCAAAGAGCGGTGCAGGAGGAGCACCTGCTTCCAGCCCGTGGCACCTTTCCTGCTGCCTGGCAAGGGTTCCNNNTAGCACCTCAGAGTCTGCTGAATCCTCCAAATGTGCTGCTTGCAACCATTAAGAGACAAATTTCAAAGCTGATAATACTACAGAAACTTTTAGCTAAGTATTTGCTAGCAAGTGCATTTTCACAGCCTGCGTGTCACCTGCTTGTGACACTACTGCCTGAAAACATTCAGCCTTGAGATGCTTGTCAGTTTAGGTTTCTGTCTGAACATTTATTATGAAGTCTTTGCTTTGTCTTGATGCTTGATGTCTCATTTGTTGCTTCAGGTGCACATAACAAGTTTACTATGAACATTCTCCAAGTCAAAAATTTACTGTACAACCTAATCAGGAAGGACTAAGTGAACACAAGAAAATCATGCACCATGTAGAGATAACCACAGAATTATAGCAAATTTTCTCCTGTGTCTAATGGTCAGTATTCCAAATATTCCTCTTGAACAAAGTTCTGCAGAACCCTGAGTAGAAGGGTATCAGGACCACAGAGTCAATTTCTAACTCAGCATCAGTCTCATTATTGTATCGTGTTTGACATGTGGATTAAAAAGTGTATCTGTTTCAGCATTCTAGGACTTTAGGGAAAAAAAAAAATCTCACATTTGTAGCCTTCTTTTATGTGCTGGTTGGCACTGAAGAGTGATCTAAGAGTGTCCAAGCTGAATTCCTCTCAGCCGTATCTAATCCAAAGATAAACTCCAAGATCACATTCAATGCTACCAAACTGCTAATGGACACTGAATCCACGAATGGAAACCTGTGAAGTGTGCAGTGTCCTTTTGCCCACAGTGTCTCCATCCAGCGCTGTTGTATCGTGTCTCCCCGCGTGCTGCATCACCCGTGTGCAAATCCCAGCAGCCGGTATCTCCTGCAACGCTGTACGAGCGTTTCTGGCACTGATAAATCACACGCAATGGCAGCAGCAAAAAGAGATTAAGTATTTAGATTACTAAGGGATGGGATTGTGTCTAGAATCTTCCGTCTCTCTGTGGGATGGCTCCATGCTCACGTGGCTTTTTTTTGGCTCAGTTTTTGAGATTTAATGTTTTCTAGTGGCCTTTCTATTCCACTCCTCTGCAAAACAAGTTGAAAGAGAGTAGGGAAAATTATTTATTGGGCTGCTGGGAGGAAGTTGATTTTCTTTTAGAGTATTTATCAAATTCTTTCAAGTCTCTGTGGTTCAACATATTTAGCTACATCAAAGCCAAAGCATACACTTTTGAGCTATTCATTTTCTGTTAAAATCCACATTCTTGGATGCTGAAATGTTTACTGCACTTTTTCCAAGCTTAGGAGCTACTGGTCTACTGGCTGTATCAGTACCAAAACTATTTTGGATGACTGCAGTCTTCAAGAATATTTACTGAAATTATGTGCTAAGGGAACAGGCTCATTGTTTGCACTACGAAGATTAAATTAAGGCTAAACATTTACAGAAAGTTCTTTTTATTCCTTCTACCCTGCAGCCATATTCTCAGTCACACATCAGCTCTCAGAACCTGAATTTACAACATGAAATAAAGCCGGTGTCGTCTGCCATCTCAGTAAAACACCAGGGTGTGTGCTGTACTTTGAAGACAACGGAAATGTTCCCTTCCAGGTGTCGAGGTTTCCTCACACCAGGCTCCTAAACCAGCAAAGTGCACCCCAGATGCCCATCTCTCTGCTCTCAGCTTGTCTCAAACATCCCAGACAGATCACCAGATGTCAAGCTGGGACCTAACAGCAGCAAAATATCGCTCACCACGCTGTGCACGGAACGCAGACCTGCTGTAAATTTTTCCACTGCCGTTGATTACTCATTAGTACTTCAGCTGATTAGAGAAAGCATGAGCAGGAGTTTCTGGTGGAATCCTTGTTCCTCGGGGCTGCTCTACTCTGGTTTGACAGACACATTTCCAAAAGGCTGTGCATGAAGTGAAAACACACAGGACTGGATGAAGCAGGAGACGAGAATTTCAAAGAGAAAGGTTCACCTTGAAAACAGATCCTCACTATGATTCCCTCCACTCTTATCTGGGATCAGTCTCTCACCACGTATCTGACTTTCACGTAAGAGTACTTCACATTCCACGTGCTCATGTTGACAAAATGAGAGTAAAAAATCTGCTTTCAGAGGCTACAGAAAAACAGAACGAGCAGAAAGCAACTTCCCCAACTTCCTGTTCCCAGAGATTCCAAAAGTCCAAGTCTGGAATTACTGCTGTGGCTACAACAGCACAGAAAACATCGAATGTGACACAGCCCAAAACAGAGGTGTGGCCAAATCAGCAGCTCCAAGCCCCTGCTGGGTGGGTTTCTTGGTGGCTCCGTGCTTTGGGGGTGCTGTCACCCGCTATCCCTTTCCTCTTTCGGGGTCAGGCTGATTGCACACGAGCCTGATAATTAACAGAGCTGAACAAGCAGCCTGCTGCACTAATTCACCTGCAGCCATCACATTCACAGCTCCACCTCACGGTTTGGGAAGAGCCAGAATGGTTCCCACCTACTACCCGAGGAAAGGAATTCAATTGACTTCAATCCTTTTTACAAATCAGCCTTCAGCTGGCAATTTTCACTGCAAAACTATTATAACAATTTTCTAACTGATTCAGTTCAAATAATAACTATTCAATAACATTTTCCAAGTAAGAAGCACACAGATTTATCAGTTTGCATGTTTAGAAAGGTCTTTACAGGCTATTATTGTATTTCTGACTCTGTGTATGGATTGTACGCCACAAAAAAATCCACTTGCTTCATTTGTTCAATCACAAACCACCACACACACCCTCCCCACTATCACTGACACCCAAAAACCTCCCCAGAGCACTGAGAATAGAGGAAATATTTAGTCCCTGAACAAGCATTCACCACTCATTCTGAAGGAGGTAGACAGGATTTAATAATAACTCTGGTTAAAGAGGAGACAGCAGGATTAATCTCCAGTCACCAAGTACAGTAAAAGCCTTGAATGTTCTTTCTGGGACCAAAAGGACAAATGAGTCTTCTCACCCAAAAATATGTCAACAATTCAGTGTGATCTGGTCACAAAGACAGAAGAAATTATTGCAAAGCAGGTTATTGCTTCGATATTTGATATATGATAGAAAAATATACCTAAACCAACACGCTTCACACCATGTGGTAATGAACATCTCTCTTGGAGAGCCCAACAGAAAAGCCATAAATCTGCATGAAACCACAATTACTAAAGATGCAAATGAAGGGTTAAACTGGAAAGCAATAGATTTCTAATCCATTTAGGGAGTTATGGACCCTCACTGACAACCAGCCTTCCTTACTGGGTGCTGTGTTTGGCTCTGTCAAGCAGAAAAGACATTCTGGGGGGAAAAAAATCAAGTGAGTGGCAATTTCCATTCAGAATACATTAATCAACATTAATTTATTCTACAATATAGAAGACCTATATACCTTTTTCCTCTATTTCTGTGGTTGCTGTACAACTTTGGTCTACTTTTTAAAAGAAAATAGTTATAATAACTTAAGGGCATTAAACTTCTTGGTTCTCCTTTTATTAAAAACTTCTCGTCTATCATGAGAATTCAACTCACATTCTCCTAATGTGCCTGAAACATTTTTTTTTTACTGGGTTCTTATTCCAGAGGTCTTGACTTGTTCTGGTAATTTGCAAATGCTGCCAATCCCTAGCAACAACGGTGTTGTAAAGTTGTGTATTTCTTTTATCATCCAGTTACATTACAGAAATGTAGTACCATGCAAAGGATGTTTAATACCTTTCAAAGGTACAACACTAACAAAAATGTAGCTGTGATTTTTTGTACTTCTTTTTTAAATTTTAGCTGGTTAGAAAAAGTGCACAAAACATGATCTAAGTTGACAAAGGCCATTTATCACTGACTTTATTCAAGAGTAGAAAGAATGAATTTGTTAAGTATTATACTAATTACTATTTTCTGAAACAAAGAAAAAAGTAAAATATTTCTGTGAATTAAAGTACAGAACAGTGAAGCAATGTGACCAACAGCTCTAACCCCAAGAAATATGAATTAACAATTATCTAAAATTTTGTTAAGAAGCTGATGCAAAAAAAAGCAGTTCCCAAGAGTTTTAGTTAAAAAATTCCATGATTTCCAAATTAGATATATGTTCCATTAGTGGCTGCACTAAACTCCCACAGCTTTTGGCTCTGCACATTTTACTGTAATGTATAATAGAATAAATTATGTAGCAACCTGTTAGGAGCCAATGGTAGAAACTGTATGAAAAAAAATAGATTAAGAAAAGGATTACTGTATAAGGGTTTGGCATAAAAGGAAGGGAAAAGTCAATGAAAATGATACAAATTGAAAAAACTTCTGAAGGAATCTGACTTTGTAGCAAAAGCCTTCTCATATACTGAGGAGCTGTTTTGGGGTGGAGAAGGGGAGGGTTTGGTTTGAGGTTTGGGGGTTTTTGTTCTCTCTGCCCACAGGGGTAGCCACAAATCAATGCAATGGAGACTGAAAATAACCAGAGACAGGACACCCATTCCATGAGCTGCCAGGGATTTCTCTCCATACACATCTCGAGGAGAGCAGGCACTTGCAGAGCACCCAGAGGCGAGTGACAGCACCCAGAGCAGCGTTCCCAGCTCTGGAGCTCAGGGGCCCCCTCACCCTCACACCCAGTCCAAAGGATGGGTTTTTGAAGGATGGCGAAAGAAAGCCTTTGGAATATCTCTGTAGAGAGCAAGAGATCTTTCTCTTCCCAGGAAAGTGCTGAATATACAATTAAATGCTAAACAGTGCTACAGACATTGTTAAATTCAGAACTGTACCACAGAGAAAAATCATCTCTTTCACAGGTCTGACAACTGTAAACTCTAATTTTATACAAGAGCTCAGCGTTGTTCATCAGAAAGAGTGACTTGTAAAATACACACATTTGTAAGTCTGAGTGAATAGATCATGCTCCTCTTCAGAGACCTCGGTACCACTTGCCCAGGATACACCACAATTCCATGTGTGTGAATAAAGCACGTTCAATGTGTTGCGTTGTCTATATTCCTTGGTTTGTTGATTTGCCTTGGTTAGAAATTAACACTGAGCTCTCGGGGTCTGTCAGAAACACAAAACAGTCTGAGAGGGGCCAGTGCTCCCAGTTAATCTGCTGGGGCACCCCAGTCTGAGCTGCAGCCTTCATTTTGTCCAAGCAGTCAGAGACAAGGGATCACAAGATGTATTGTAGTTACTACTTTATATTTATACTTGGAAGTAGATGTAAGCCCTTTTCCCTTCCACGTTTTTTAAAGTTTATTATTTATTTTTTAAACAAGATACTCGTGAGTAATCTAATTTGTAAGAACAGAACCAAAGGGTCAAAGCAAAGATGCCTCCAGTTCAATACTGCAGCAGCTGCCGAGAGCAGATGACTGAGGAAGCCTGGGAGAACATGACAAGTACCCAGGGACAGAGTGTACACACTGTTCTCTGGGAATCTTCTGCAATCCAAAGAGTCGGGGGTCAAGAACTTCTTGAAGAGAAATAATCTTTTTGAATACAATAAGTCTTAATAATTTGAATTTGTTACCTCCTTGTCCAATTGCTTTTTAACCCACACATATTTTATTATCTGCACACAATGCTTTGGATCAACAACTTCCCCAGCTTAACTCCACGCTGTGTGAGGAACTGTTTTCTTTAATCATACTGAGCCAGCCACTTGCTGGGTTTGATAGCTCTTAATTCTCATACTGGAAGAGACAACTCCCTCCTGTTCTCTTTCTCCAGCTAATTCATACTTCGCTCTGTTCTCTTTTTTCCCAGCCTAAAAGCTCCTAGGGGGAGTTACTTAAAACCAAAAGCCCCATTCTGCTGATTAAATTGCAGCCTTCTTTTCTGGATATTCTGCAGTTCTGCTACACCCCGAGACAAAGATGGAATCAGCAGACTGAGATGCCCTTGTAGGAGATAATCATGTTCTTTATTTTCCACCTCTGTCAATTTCCCAACATTCTGTCTGTCTTCCTGGATTTTAGCCACTGTCATCCAGTATTTCCATAGGCCATGAGAAATATCAAGACCTTGTTTCAGACACTATAATTCTGTTTATAAATCTAGGATACCTGGAATGAACTGGGGGAAACCACGACATTTCACTCAGCCACATTTTGGCATCATTATCTGTCAGACTTCAAATGTGCTCTGCAGGTGTGTTTGCCAGCATTTCACAGTAAATACATTCATCATACTTTGTCTTCCTGGAAGAGTAATTCTGTTCTGAATGAAATACAAGACTAACAAAAGCAGTTTTTCTTTACTCGTGGTTTTACATCTGTGTGAAAATGGCTCCCCAGCCAACAGAGCCAATGCTAAGCTGCAAATATTGTGAGAGATGAGCTGAAATCAGAGTGCTGCCACCAGGGGCTGTCCTGCAGCATCTCCTTTGTGGTATCAGAGAGTTCCCTGTAATGCACAGCCCAATCCCATAAAAGACATTGGCATTTTTACTGTCTGGCAAGTTCATTAATCTTGAAAAAAAAAGATAAAAGATTAAAAATAATGTCTGAATCTTCTAAATGCAATAGTTTGCAGTTTTGGACAATGTTGAAGTGCTCCACAACTTTTTTTAACTGTGGCAGGTTATCTGTGAAGGGTTAATTATAGGCAATAACATGAACTGTATTTTATATACTGGGTTATTTAACTGTACACTAATATTTAACATAAAAATAGATGTTGAAACATATGATGGCCAATAACTGTATCAAGCTCAATAGAATCCAATGCCAAATTTGACTGGCATCAGTTAACAATCCCCTGCTTTTCAGACAGAGCAAATATCAACAAATGTAAATGCTTCATTTTATTTTCACCCCATAAGCAGTAATTTTATAGTGTCCATTAAGCATTAAGAGTAAACACAATCACAACTCTGGAATTTCCAGAAACATGCAGAACACATTTAGGCAGCTCCTGAGCAGAAAAAGTGCCATATTACTGAGCAGTTTACATTTTTATGTATTCCTTCAGGAATTTTCTGTGCAGGCTTCCGTTATCAGAGTGGCAATTCCCATCTTTTGTTTTGTCTCTAGCAACCTGCCAGGATAATTAAACTCACAACTCTGCACGTCTCAGTGCCTGAGGAATCTTCTGGACAGACATCAGAAGACTGGCATGGAAGCAACTCATGTCTCTTTAACGACGAGGAGAAAATCTCCAGCACCAGATGTCCAGTTAATCCAGCCTCAAAGGCAGGAACAAACGCCAGCCACACAAAACTGAACCAAAGCAGAAAAGAGCACATGTCCCCCTGCCCCCCAAAAAGGAGAAGGTCTGCTGAGCAGATCCATCTATTCTGTTTGACCTGACCGAGCGCCAAGTGCAAATCCTCAGCAGAAATGCAAAGGAAGAAAGAAAGTCTTTGCTGCCTTCATTCCAAACCCCTTGGTGCTCACAGAGGCGACCCCAGCTCCTGACAAAGATGCTCACGCAGAAACACAACTATTGCAGGTCTCCACTGCTATTTCACCACGTTCCCAGTGTCCCTCCCAATACGCCACCTGCAGAAATTACAGAATTTTAACCCAGGAATCGCTTCGGGCGCTGGAATTGCCCAGCAGCAGGGCCAGGCAATCACCAAGCTCTGTCTCTTGAGGAGTCTCCCGTTCTCTCCTCTGGTCTATGCTCTAGCCTACTCCCAGGCACGAGAAAACTCTTCAGCCATGGGCTCCTCTCTTGCAAGGCCCATTTTGTCAAATATTCTCAGAAAATAAAAATTTGGCTGAAGAAATGGAGTTTTATATAGATAATCAGCGCAAGAGGAAGGAAACATTTGGGAGCTGTTTGGCCAGCATGTGTCTCTGTCTGTTCCACAGCCCCTTGAAGATCCTCAGCAAAGAGGGTATCTATTTTCACTTCTTCTATCAGACTCACTTCAGGACGTGTTTTGACTCAGTTCTTTCACACTTAGGTCATTCTCCAGGAATAAATTGACTGGATTTTCAAATTTTTCTTGAAGAGACTTGTTCAAACTGTTTTGTTCTGCATAATTACTCATAGTCATCAGCTAAGAGTTTGCCCAGCTGACCCCTTGAGCTTCTCCCTGGCACTTCAGTGTCTGTTTGAGGTAGCTCCCACTCAGACTGTTGGCTTTTGCAAATTACACACGGGGAACTCAACACTTACTAGATATTTTACAGAAATACTGTTGCTTAATTCAAGGGTAGGTATTCTTCTAGCACTAACCAGTGGCACCACAGCGAGAGATCAGGCAGATTTTTCGTTCAGTGCATAAAGAAAAGGACAATGCAACTCCCCCCATCTGAAGGGGAAATGTGCAGCTGAATTGTTGGGAGCATGTTCTTCATCCCATGCAGAAAGATCCTCAAGACACTGATGCTAAGCAGGTCCATTATGAGGGGAACAAACTTTAAAGCCAGAAATCTCAACCTTGTTCTAGAATCTGTACTAGATATTGTGGAATTAAACAGAACATTAAGGAGCCTTTTTTGTGCATTTGGGTCTTCTCTCCTTTTTTTTTTTTTAATAGAGAAAGACAGACAGTAAAGCCACTAAGAAGTTTGAGCAGTTGGATATTGATCAAAACTCTGATCCATGGTGATGAGAAAGTCTGGAGGATTATCCTTTCCCATATTACTGCTCAAAACTCAAAAATACTTAACGCATATGCTCAATAAAACTCATGGAGGAACGGGTACTGGTGGAAATAGAAGGTCTGTTCAGGATAATCTCCTACTGCTTGACATTGTCCAGGACCCCCCACCCAAAAGCAGGCATAAATAAAGCTAATATAAACTCTATTTGCATCTTCTTCATCCTGGGATCCAAACACCCTGCTAAAAACTACAGGGTGTAAGTGAGTGTGTCTATACAAAGCTGTTAGATTTCACAGATTCTTTCCCAAAACAGGCTTTTTAGTCTGAAGGAACAGTAAAAACCAGCTCGGGGGCCCAGAGTGGTGTTTCCACCTGGCTCTTTCTGTGCTGTGCACAGCATCCAGGCTGATGCAGGAATTAGAGTTCCTACAACCAAGGTGGGTAATCAGTATCCTCAATTAGCTCCTAATGGCTTCTGTAATGGACATGAGGAAGTCCCAATGACATCATGAATGTTTTCCTCAAGAGGATGAAAAAGGATTGCAGATTTTACACCCAGAAAATGGGATATAGCTCTTTTCTCTAAACTGCTATCATGTGCCAGGAGATACTTAGTAAAAAGTTTTAAAAGCCAACAGATTCCTCATTTCAGTATTTCCAGCAAGGCATCGTTATTTCCACTGTTCTCCAGGGTAAACCTCACTTAAGCTTGGCCCATTTAATGTAATAGTCAGAAGAATAACCAGAAATCAAATAGAATTTTGTCTGTGACTTGCTCAACAGTGTTACAGCAACAGGGAAATGTCTGAGTGCTTTGGTGGCAAATTGCCACCTGCCCCAAGCGTGTCCCAAAGGCTCTGTCAAGTGAGAACTGATTTTTCAGTGCTCTGAACTTCTCTTAAGGTCTCTCATCCCCTTCACCAGCAGGTGTAGGAGTCAGAAAACGCCTGTTGTGAGCAGCTGTGCAGTCGGATCCCCTGCTTGTGTCACACGATCCCAGCACCTCCTCAAGAACACCGGGACAGAAAGGGAAGAAAATAACAGGGAGCAAATCCTCACTCTCAAAACACTGAAAATTTCAGAACAGTGGAAGAGCAATTCTGATTTCAAGAGCTGTGTTCTAACTGCTCCTAAAATAAAAGGTAAGGTAAAGTTCTCTTACAGTGAGACACACCCACTAAAGCTGCATGGGTCAGCACTTACTATTATATTTTTAAAATATTTTAGGCAAAAGTAATAACAAATATTTTCTTTCTTTCAATCTTGAAGAGGCCTTTTTGAAGATCAAAGGATATGAAGTTAATTAATTTTGATAATAAGCTCTGTTTGGTATTTTGCCAATTTAAACAGCATATTTTCCAAAAGAAAAAAAAATAGATTTTTATACAGGCAAGTATAAGAAAAGCAATAAAAACGGTGTTTTGGTTATGAAAAAGAGAGAAGATATGAAAGATTTGAGGTTTTTTGAGGGGCATTTCTTTTTAAATATTACTCATATTTCAGGGAAATAACTGGTCTTGAACATAAAGATTTCCCTCATCTTTTAGAGCAGCCATAAAACATTTTCTGAACACTTGTCAGAAATTCCTGCTGGTTGCCCATTTGAAATCCTGCAAGTTTCTACTGCATCCTTACACAGGGATTATTTTGAAGCTCTCTAATTAGAATAAAGAAGGCCTTGATTCAGTAGAGTGCTTAAGCCACCAAGTGATCATATTGTTAGATTTAACCTTTCCCTCGAGACGCATCTTCTGGCAACAAAATAGAAAATGTAGCTACATTTATTATGTTATATTCATTACTCAAAGATATTGTACAATAGTTTAGTTGATAAAATAGCAGTGGGGATAAAAAAACTTTCAGAATCAGCCCCTTCATTAGTGCACAGCTCCGTGCACTACAACATCAAGGGACTAAAGCCTTTCATTCGGATACAAAACCAAACAAAGGAGCAACTTTCATACCAAACTATCACAAAATATCACACACTGGCTGAGGAGGGTGGACAGTGCATGATGTGTAACTGCTGCACACCAGGGTCCAAACCAGCACCTGAGGGGAAAAAAAACCAGTGTGAGGACTTGCTGAACCCAGTCTCAAGCAAAGAATCACTCTGAATCACATTTTTGCATTTCAGAATCATATAAATCCAGTGTATTTACCAAACTTATCCATGCATGTGTTCTCTTACTGACACCTATCAGACTGAGCATTTTAAATGCAAGGATTATTAACAAGAGCCTTCATCTGCAGAATATCTTGTAACAAACTGCTTACTGAGTGAAGTCCACTGGTGACAAAAATAGTGGAGAAACATGCCCTGTTTTGCATTTTAATCTTGAGTGATTATGAAGAGTTCTGAAAACCCAAACACATAAGAAAAAAAAAGAAGATAAAATTACTATGAATTGCAGTGAAGGATTAGTTCTGCTTTCTGGTGTCAGAGCCTCTTGGCTTTGTCAGTGTGTGCCCCATTTGCTGCTCGCTGTTTCAGTCATCTCCTCCCATCAAACACTGCCCAGCAGCAGCATCCAAAGGGTTATTCTGTGATGGAATCCACAGGAAATATCCCAACCCGTTTTTTTTTTGTTTTTTTTTTTTGATGAAGCACATCTATTGATATGAAATGCTCAGTGCTGGATTAAACCAAAACCAGCAGCCCCATTCCAGGCCGATTGTTAATTTGCTCTCAGCTGGAGTCTCCATGTGGAGCTGTTGGTCTGACAGAACTGGATGCCTTTCAAATGCATTCCTGCATCTCTTGAAACGTGTGATGTTCGCCTGCACGCCTGTTCAGTGACTGTAATGACCGTGGAGCTGCCTCTTGTACACTTGAAAGTCTGACTTTGCTTTCCAACACAATTTGTAACTTTTGTCTCTATTGAAAGTTTTTAGGAGAGGAACGCTCCACTACACAAGATCAGCTATCATTAATTTTGTTCTTTTGCATTTAGTTATTTTAATTTTTATTATCTTCAAAAAAACAGATGATACAACTTCACACACATCCCCATTCTGAAATGCCCATTTTATTTTCTCCAGCAACGCTACGTTCAGTTAACAAGTAAAGTGTAAATGAGATGAGCTCGCAAACAATTGAGAAAAGTTACTGCTGTGCTCAAGATATTAAAAACTTTATAAAAGGCAATAGAGGTCCTGCCAAAGCAAAAATACGCAACTCTGATAAATTCCTTTGCAGTAAGAGAGAAACTATCTCATACATATTTTTATATATATATATGGGCTGGGCTGGGCTGGGTTGGGCAGGGCTGGGAAGTGCCCAGGAGATAAAACCCACCCGTATCAGCTGAGCTGTGACTCTGCAGGGCCAGGACACGTTCCAGCGGGTGTGTGGTGCTGTGCCAGTCCCCTGGCAGGGATCTCAGACAGGCAGGTGCAGCACTGAGGGGACCGGTCTGTGCCTTTGGTGGCATGGACAGTCCAAGAAGGTGCCCCAGGGCTTTGATCNCAGGACAGGGCAGGACAGGACAGGACAGGACAGGGCAGGACAGGACAGGGCAGGACAGGACAGGGCTGGGCTGGGCTGGGAGGCCGATGTCCGAGCTGGGGCAGGTCAGGGCAATCAACACCTGCCCGGGCATTCAAACCCTGCCTGGGGCTCTCAGTTTCCCGAAGGACGAGCCCAGGAACACAAACCCCTCTCCATTCCCTGTCAGAGCGAAGCACCAGTTAATAAATAGTGCCTAAGCCATCTCCTCGTGCCACACCATCACGTAACTGGAAATCTGCTCCAGCTGAAGATTTTCGTTTGTTTCCATCTGCAGCCCACGAAGAAAGTGGCTGCAGCACAACCCACCCTGGGAAGGACAAGATTAGAGATCAAAATACACAATCTTTTTCCTGAGCAGATAAAAGAAAAATAATATTCTGTGGTCATGTCACAGCACTGAAAGCCAGGTGAAGATAAGCATTACTAAGAAATTACAAAATGAGCCAGAAAATAGAAGCTGGAAAAGGGAAGGATATTAGCCCTGGCATTAAATTAATTGACTCTTCCACCACCCACTAATAATGTCCAGGTTGTACAGAATCAATTTACTGTCCTCCAAAGACCAATCTCAACCAAATTTCTTAATAATAAAAATAAAGGGAAGAAGAAGAGGGAAATAAATAAAACCAGAATTATGCTACTTAAAAACAAGCAGTATGATTTTTTTTTTCTTGACTAATTCAAAATTGGAGTTACCTGTCTTAAAATTTAAGTTAAACCAAGAAATAAGGACAGTTAAAAAAAAAAAAATTAATTAGACATTTCAAAGAATGAGACTATCTCCATAAATACATAACATTTTTCCTTTATCTCAAAAAAGAGTGAAGATTGTATTACAAGGTATAGGTCAACAACTAATGAACAAGATGAAGGATAAATGTTTTTAGAGAGACTCAGGCAGCCATCTGCAAGAGGAGAAAAAAGGAAATGGCAAGCCTCTTAACCTTTGCTGTTTTAGCTCACAATTAATCTGGTAGGAGATAAGAGGACCATAATCCTTTTATGGGTTTTATCAGAAATAATAAGCCAACAAATTTACAAAATGCATATGCAAACCAGTGTTTCCTAAGCTTATTAAAGATGAAGCAATCCCACAAAAGAAGGTCATAACTGGAACATCCTGTAACAGATGCTTAGAGAAAGGATATGAGAAACAGGGCAAGTAAAGAACAAGCCTTTCCTTGTTCGTCCCTCCCAGGTAGAACCCATAATTTCAGCACTCCTGTGCTAGATGTTGCTTTAGAAAATTATTTCCAGCTGCTCCCAGGGGACCATTCTTCCACAATAATAATAATAATAATAATAATCCTTTTTTTGAACCCATTTATAATTCGGCTTCTGCAATGCCCAGTGCAAAGTCTTCCATCATTTATTTACATGTTGTATGAAAAAAAATACTTGTGTTTCCTTAAACTTCCACATGACAGATTTATTGAGGTAGAGATCAGCTCTTGGAGCAGAAGATGGTTTAAATGGCAAAAGTGCTGGGGACAAGAATACTTAGGAATAATCAATAGCACCTGTGCCAAAAGAATAATTGAATTGCAGTAGTTTGCCTAAAGACAGAAAAAATGAGACAACATTATAGCAGTCATCAGGAAAATAAAAAGCTGTTGAAAAGAGGAATGGAATTATCTGTTCCTCACGGCCACAGTGAATAAGCAATAGGTTTAAGTGGCACGAGGAAGCTCAGAGCTGGATATTAGAGGAAAAAAAACCACCATCCTAATAGCAAGGCTAATCAAAAGGACTGCTCTGATGGTTTCTCTAGTAGCAAACTGGATGAGAACCTTTGGGAACGACTCGGATCTGTCCGGCCTGTGTTAGCAGGGAGAGCTGCTCCGAAGGAGCTCGTGGTGTCCCCCCGGTGCAGAACTACCCAGAATGAAGGGAGGTGGCTGCACCTCTGGCTCCGGGGCTCGTTTCACTCCCGCTCCGAGTCACGTTCCGTTCTGTGTTTATATCCCCCGTGAATACTCGAATTTCGGTGCCACTCGCAGATACCCGGGGCTGTGAGTGCCTGGAACGCGAGAGGGCACAGCCAGTGAGGTCACAGAGCTCCCCGGGGCGTTGGAACCACGGCCGGGCTGTCCTTGCTCGGGGCGATCCCCAGTCAGACCTGCTGGAATCCACTCCTCTGCCCTCTCTAAAGTCCAGATACAAATCTGAGAGCAGGAATCTGACTTTCTACAGGTAGGATACCTTTTCCTTCTGGACAACATCACAGTGGTTCTCTAACTAGAGTTAAGGAAAAGAAAAATAATCTAAAACTTAAGACCCAGTGGCCATCTAAATCTAAATTCCATGTTTTCCTGCAAGGAATGGAAATTGCTGAAACCATGTCTGTTAACACAACATGCAGTAAGAGTGTAGCTTTGGGGTCCAACCTTTTTAGCTACATACAGTGAAGAGAATCAGATGATTCTGTATAAAACAGAATTCGTTTTAAATGGATAAATATAGGTGAAGTTGTTTGCTCGCAATAAAAGAATGAGTTTAATCCAAATATCTCGTTTTGCTTTTCATTCCTGACCATATTTCACATCAAGGTATCTCAGAGGCCAAAATTATTTACAGAGTTAGTTAACTGTAAATATCTTACCTTGTTGGTATAAATCAGGGATATAATGAAACATCAGCTGCTACTTAAAGTGCTTGGCAGGAGAGTTCATCTCATATTTATGTGCAGGCATAAACTTTGTGTGTCCTGATATATAATTGCAGTAACAATTCTATTGAATTTATCACTGCAAAGCTACAGATAGAAGTGTGCAGCAAATCTCATCATTCTCATAGTAAATATTTTATATGTTTTCCAAATTGTTAGTATTTTTCCAACTCTTCCAAGCTTGGAAAATACATTAAAAAAAAAAAAAAAAAAGATTGTAAGAATCTTGAAAGAATTGAAATACAAGTCAAAGAACTTACAATAATCTGATTCACAAACCTTTAAATATGCTGTGTTCTGAGAACTGCTTTTCCTGCCTCGCCACTGAGAAAGAGCAGGTGCTCACAGGGCTGGAGCAGCTCTCTGCGAGGACAGGCTTGGTCCCCCTGGGGAGGGAGAGCCCCGGGAGGGCTCGGAGCCCCTCCGGAGCCCGCAGGAGCCCGGGAGAGCCGGGCAGGGACCTGTGCGAGAGCGGGGCAGGACCGGGGAGAGAACCCGGGCTGGGAGGGCACGGGCAGACCCCAGTGCGGGGAAACCTCGGCTGGAGGGGTTAGAGGGGCACGGGCAGACCCCAGTGCGGGAAAANTCAGTGGCCTTATCTGGGATTATTTACACCTTCCCATAACAGGTGATATCCAGGGAATGCTCCAGGTGAGTGGGTGAAATCCTGGGGTTTGATCTCCCTGTTTCTGTGAGGTTCTGTCCTGTTTGTGCACTGGGATTTGGGTACCCTGAGCTGGGCAATGAACCTCTCTGCACTTCTCCCTCTGCCATGCCAAGCCCTTGCCCGGCGGGAACGCTGCAGAAAACCTCGGCTGGAGGGCTGGGAGGGGCACCGGGGCAGTGCCCGGACGTGTCTGATCCCCGCTCTGCTCCGGGGTTGGGAGGGGAGCTGAGTAACGCGAGTAACCCTGAGTAACCCTGAGTAACCCGAGTAACCCTGAGTAACCCTGAGTAACCCTGAGTAACCCGACCCTGTGGAATGTGAGATCGCGGCAGGGATAATTCATCCTTCTGCACCCCCGAAACCCAGGCGCTGAACCGAGCAAAGGTTCTGCCAAAACAGCGGCTCTGCACATCCCTTCACTTCTCCAACGTCCTTAATATCTCCTTGTCTACCAGCTATGTGTTTATTCATTATACATTGCTTCGTTTGTTATTTTCCTTTATTCCATTTCCTATTTCAGTCTCCTCATTAATTTTTATGCACTTTTATTTTCACTTGTATACTTTTCATCACTTCAATATCCTAATATTTCAGCAGTCCAATTAGCTACTTCCATATCTTAATCACACTGAGACTCCTTATTCAGCTATAAATATAATTTTATTACTTCTGTTTTAATGACTAAGTGTTATAATAACTATTCTATATAAAACAATTTCTCTTAAAACTTTCCCCATTTCCTTCACTTGTCAATAATTCATTTCATCTCTCATCATACTTTCCATTTTGTTCACTAGATCCTATATCATCCCCAAACGTTTCCTGTATTGAAGACTAATTACCTGGGGAGATGGTAAACTTCCACTGTTGCACCATAAACATAAGGAGCAAATATTGAAACATTTTCTCCACACTTTTCAGACTGTCCTAAACTTGCTAAATGAACCCAAACCTGGAGACAGAGACCACCTCCACATCGGGAGGCACAGTCTCCACACTAACGTGAAAGCACAGCCCAGATGGGCATTCTGAATATAATACACAGCTCTGTTCTGAATATCAACATCATAAATAAAAAATGTGTCTTAGGAATATATGAAACCGTTAATTCTCAACTGAAAATCCAGTGTTATTCTCATCTTTAATTTCAGAGAGAGTATATCCTTGCAGTGAAATAGTTAATATTTATTACATTTATTTATTTAGTAACATTCTATCTTCTAAAATCCCCATGATTTCAGGCAGATCATTAACTTCTGAGATGCTGATGCTTCTAACTATCAAATAAACCGCAGTGAAAGTCTCCAAGTCAAAACTGATTGATCCAATTCCTTGCAAACCATAAAATTTCTTCCATTCCAATTACCCCCATTCTGTGAGCTGGAAGATTTGTCTGTGGCATGAAGGTGCAGGTGAGAGCAAGGTCCTCTGCAGGAAACACCACAGAGATGCTCATTCCATGTTACCCTGGATAGGAAAAAACAACAAAAAAAGAGTATTTTAGGTCATTTCATGCAACCCATTCAGACCCAACAATCAACCTTATGCAGGGTTAATTCCTCTTCAGCTGCGATACTTTTTGATTTGGTTTTATGAGGGAAGGATTAAAAGCCGTGAAGGAAGTACAAAATTATGCAATTTTAGCGGTCTGCATGGAAGTAACCACACTTATTTATAAAGCCCCATCCCAGGGAGCTCCTTCACAGGGGCCAGCAGGACCTTTCTGCAATATTCCTGTTTAAATCTGCTTCATTCCCTCCCCAGCCCCTGCTCCTGCCTGCTGGGGTGGCTGGGGCTGTTCCATGTCACTTTTAGCAGTTTATTCCCCAAACAGGTCGGAGCCCAGCTCCTGTGGCCCCTGTAGCTTTCTGCGCTGCTGCAGCCTCCTGCTGAGCTGTGCCTGCCTAAAAAATCTTCCTGTACAGACTCTTTCAGCTCCTCTTGGTATTTTGTCATCTTTCATCATTATTTCATCATTAGAGGCCTGCTTTTGTAAGGGGTAGTATCTTGACGCTTCTTATTACCCAAAATTGAGACCTAAATCTGGTATTATATAACACACTGAATTATTTTAAGATGAGCCAGGTGGACATTAGACTTACTGGTGCATTTAAGACTCAGAAGCATGAAATCCTGATAAACCAGGTCTTGTATTAATATCACTGTCAATTTCCATTTGCTGAACATGTGATTGTGTTTTACAAAACCAAAATTCGGTTGCCATCCCCAAAGGATACCAGAAAAATGGTCTTGTCAAGTGTGTGTTTCCTAAAATCAAATTCAGTAAATCCTATCACAGATTGAAGATATAAATTGATAATATAATTATCTGTATCTGATAGCTTGTATAATAGATCACCTGCAGATCTAGTAGCCATGGAACAGTTGTCTTTCAGTGGTAAATAAAGTAACTTTATCTGCTGCTGAGACAGTTTGATTTAATTTCACAGAAATACACAAGTTCATGCTTGTTTACACTATGTTAATTGACTTATCTAATCACTACTGATGTCTACTGTTCAAATGCTCTTCTACTTTCTACTGAAGTGTACCACTGAATATTTCAATTTAGAAATTCATGGTATACAGAGTTTGCTACTATTACAAAAAAATTTAGCACTGGTATCAAGAGATGTTGCTCAAATCCGTTTCAATAATAGTTTTTAAAACTGCCATTGTTAAAAAATGAGAGATGCATTATTTTACAGATTTTTTTCTTCACTTTGGCAGTCTTCTCATCCATCAGAAAGAGGTCTCCCTCTACAGCCTTATTAGGAAACTTTACTGTCTTAACGTAACTTATTATCAATACAATAACATTTGTCTTGATTTGATACCTTCCATTACTCTTGCATGTTTGGATAAGTCTGGTTTTTTAACAATACACAATCCATTTCCTTCTTACTATCATCACTCTTCCTGTGCTCTCTGGAGACTTTTCTCATGTTTCAAATTCAAGTAGCTGCCAAGATGCTGTCAAAAACTGGATGTTTCAGTATTGTCTCAAAACCTTTTGAGACATAAAAATATCGTTTTTCTCATGCTGTTTTGAACTGCGAAGTATTACAAGTCAAAATTTAAAATTTCTTGAGTGAAATGTTTGTTCTGTTGATCAAAGTTTCTCTGGTTCAGTGCGGTCTCCTCAATCTCGGGGTGCAAAAGTCAGAGCAGAGTTCAGCTGAGGAGCACAGAAACCTCCACCAGGAGACCATCAAAGCCACTCTACAGGAGAATAAATGAACATTTTACAGGAGGTCACCCAATACCGCACGGCCCGAGAATCACCCAAATCTGAGCTCCACTGAGCCCGTGTCCTTTCCACGGAGCGGAGCCCGGACTTCCCACGTGGCACTTCCAAGGCACAGCGGAGACACCGGGCACTGTCCCTCCAGCCCGGCCGGGTTTCCATCCCGGGCTGATCCCGGGGTGGCTCTGTGTGCCTGGGTTTCCATCCTGGGCTGATCCCGGTGTGGCTCTGTGTCCCTGGGCTGATCCCGGGGTGTGGCTCTGTGTCCCTGGGTTTCCATCCTGGGCTGATCCCGGGGTGTGGCTCTCTCTGTGTCCCTGGGCTGATCCCGGGGTGTCTCTGTGTGCCTGGGCTGATCCCGGGGTGGCTCTGTGTCCCTGGGTTTCCATCCTGGGCTGATCCAGGGGTGTCTCTCTGTCCCTGGGCTGATCCCGGTGTCGCTCTCGGCATCCCTGGGCTGGGCTCTGCAGAAATTCCCTTTCTGCAGCTCCACCCCGGCCCAGCCACGCTGGGCTCCTCAGAAAGGGCTCTGCAGAGACTCTTTCTGTGCACGGCACTCAGTCCTGTCAGGTTTCTGAAGTTCTAGAGCTCACCAGGAGGAACAGCTTTTGCACTGGCTGGGACATCGCAAGAAACATCCAGATTCCAAATGTTAGGATAAAAGATTGTGTCCAGAAAAATCTGAGGGATTGAAAGGTCTAGATGCATCTCTGAAAAGCCCCCAAAGGAACAACTTCAGAAGAGCTAACTAATATTTTGGAATTTTTTTTTCCTTCTTTTCTCAGAAACTCTGCAACTATTTATCTTTCAGATACATCTCACTAAGAAATTTCAACAGACATTCCAACTGCACTCATCAAAACTTACTACTGTTTCCCCCACAAGGAATGAGTGCCTGTGCATGCATTTTGTTTCTGTTTTGTGATTATAACTATGCAATAATTGGTTATACTTCCCATCATACAAAGATAGAAGAATTGTAATTATTTTATAAATGGAGTTGAAAGAGACACTGCTCCACTACTTGCAGCGTACCTTGGTCTCTCTGTGCACGTTCCAAAGAGGATAATGAGGTTTAGGAGCTGAATGTTTGTATTCTTGGGTCAAGAGAAGTACAACATAAAACTGAAAGAATGGAAATATATTCATCCTGATTTAGGAATGAATCATTGACAATGCTGAGATATTTACTGAGAAAGGCAATGAGATGTTGCCAGGAATGAAAATAGATACAAATTTGCTTCTCAGCTTTCTCTGTTTCTAAAGACAATGAACTTTACCTGTCCCCTAAACCTGCTACTCTACCAAACCCAAAGCACCTCATGCATTTAGAATAACAAAAGCAATGATAAAGACCGTTCTCCTCACAATCTCTATTGCTCTTGCCGTGGAGTCCCTAAGCAATGTCCATTATTTTGGGGTGTCAGGTGTCCTGTGGCACGGCCCCGGGGACTGATGTTCTCCACCGGCAGCCTCTGCTCCGCGGAGCTCGGGAGGAGCCCCGGGTTCGGTGCCAGCTCCCGACTGCAGGAACGAAGCCTCTGTGCAGGAAACAGTTGTCACAAACAATGACAACAGAGAACACCCACGGCATTCCTGCTCCAGCAGTATCTTATTTCTGACTGCACGGAGTCATTTCCTCCATGAGATTGTCTTGCAGTGTTTACAAGGTAACAGACAATAACTGTTCCGTGCTGTTTAGGTGGAAAGAAAAGGGTTATAGAAATTTCAAGGCCAAGTCTAGGTAAATATGGTCCTTGTATTTCCACCACAGACATCTAGACACTTCCAGCTGTTGAAATTATTGCTAAATATATTTACAGTCTTTGTACAATAAAAAGCTTTATTACTTTTACTACAGGCAGAAGAAAAAAGCTTTAAATCTTTAGTTCTGAAGCAATATCTCCTGTCTTAAAAGCAATGAAGCCTTTCAAGGGGAAAAACCAGCACACTTTAAAAAAGGTGGTTTATGATGTTGTATCTTTGTTGCAATTTTGGTTCATATATTTTTATTAAGTGTAACCTTTATATGTAAATGAAATTATTATCCAACACAAAGTATGTTTTCATAAAGTAGGAATAGGTTTTATGTCCTCAAAGATAAAGCAGCATAAACCAGTCAGGCAGCTCAGCATGTACTTGATGGCTGTGAAATGAACTATTTGATTTCCTATTACAGCCTTAACACTCTGCACTGTACCACAGCTACCAAACCCACGCCATTAGACAGCCAACCTTTCATCAGGCAGCCCAGGAATGTAAATCAACCTCTGTATTTCTAATAGGCAAAATACCTCATTTAAAAAGGCTTGGAAATAAACCCTACATTGCCAAATGCAGGGAGAGGGAAATGAAAATCATATTCCAGAAACCCAGGGAGAGATGAATGACCTCAGCACAAACAGAAGGGTCCAGGCCCACTGTGCTCGGTTTATGTTTGAGGTTTTATTCTCCATTTTCAGTTGCAGCTCTAGGCCAGCTCCAGGAACAGAAAGGAAACTTCACAGCCTCTGCTCCCAGGGCTCTGGGCTGGGGGCAGCACACGGGGCTCTGCTCCTCGGCCGGACCTGGGGACCCCTCACCCTTTCCCTGGCTCAGGACAGGGTTTCTGCACTGGCAACCTGCCACCGACCCAAAAAGGGCTTTACACGACCCGGGGAAGCAGAGGGACTCAAATGTCACATTTCAATTTTGTGGGTGGCTCATATGCTGTGAAGAAGAGAACTAAAGCCACCAGTTCAGTCAACAGCATAAAATTATTTAGAATGAGAGAATAGGGTGATTTTTAAGATTAGATTTTCTAATTCTTATCATAACAAAAAGCATGTGAGGTTGGCATGAGCCTTCCTCACTTCAGTTTGAATGCAAGACAAAGGCCAGCAAGGAATGCTGGGTGTCCATCCTCCTCTGGAAGAACCTGATCCAGGCTGGATTTACTGGGAGATGGAAAATTAGAAAATTACCAATCTAAAAATCATGCATGTCTTCATTTTTCTCTAAAACTCCTCCTTGGTTCAGAGGATAGTCTAATTCACCGTGGGATCACCTGGAAAGCCCATGGATGTGTCTCCTTTTAACAGCAGTGAAAGTGGCCAAAAGCCAAGGAATTCATGGCACTCCAATCCCAGATGGCAAATTAAACCCGTCACTGAACAGCTTTTTGGGTAAGCAGCTGTCATAAAAATCTTTATTAATAAATTGATGAATAAAATTGTTCTGCTCCTAAGCAAGGTTGTTTATTCCTGAATCAACAACTCCACAAAAGAGTTTATACAGGAAGTCTTGCTACTTGTTACATAAATCTGGATCTTCACAGTCCATCTATTTTTTATCTCTTTATTTTCTTGTTAAGCAGGTGCACAGTGCTGAGTACAATGACTCCTCATTAGATCCTGTAAATGCTACAAGAACAAAAAAATAAAACTGCCACATGGTTTGAAAACAACCTACTGGGTCAGTCCTGGGTTTTTTCTGATTTTACATTTTTGTGGTCTTGGACATTCCTTAATTTATCATCACAAGAGAATCTGTCAATAGGGAGAGTTATGAAAACAAGATAGGATTGGAGAAAAAAAATATAGATTTTTTACTTTGGGTGATAAAATTCTCGCTGACATTAACATATGACAACCTGTTAGAATGATTTGTAAGTCTCTACAGTTTTATAAATAGCTTTATCTCTTCATTCCACATGAGGAAAAAGAGAAATATTATTTATTGTACCTTTCCACCACCACAGCATGGAATGTTTCAAAGACTCATTTTGAGTTTTGTGGAAGTCTCTCGATCCTAAAGGGCTGCAGAGGGAAGATGATGGAGCCTCCTTTCTCCTGCTGGCCCCGCTGTTGGTGTGTTCAGAGCGTTTTCTGGAACAGCCCCGATCCCCACAAGGAGCACTTCCCTTTCCTTGCCATGCACTTGCAGGGCTGAAGGAAACCATCATAATTTCATTAAATCTGCTGAATTCCTTAAAATGCTGAGGATGACATGTATTATGGAATGTTTGCTTTACCAATGGACTGAATATTTATAATATTTAGTTTACACCGTGGGGTTTTTTTTCTCTTAAAAAATGAAATATTTGGTTTTGTTCTCTTAGTGGAGCACAAGGCAAATTATATTAATTAGTCTATTTACATGATTTCCTAACTTGGAGCAGTGAAAGTTGCCTTTAGCTAGCAAATAATTGAAATTACAATTGCTGAAGATATCACAGGTTTTTTTTTAATTATATCAAGCCCCATCAAGCTCTGATAGGACATTAATAGCTACTTCCCCTCACTGCTGTTGTTTTTTCTCCCCACTAAGCCATTCCAGCATCCTCAACACCATAAAACAGAAATATATGACAAGAAACAGTAATCTTCCAATTTTATTCCCCAGACTTCAGCTTTACTAGTACATCCCTTTGGGAACATAATGACAGAGCTTTTCTTTCCTAGAGACACTGGAAATAGATTGCAGCCTAAAAGTTATCATAAGATTTGGGGTAAGCAACCAGTTTTGTTAGAAACAAGAGAGAAGCACGAAAAATACAGGAAAGCCAACACAGCACAAATATATTTTAGTGCTGTGGGAAAGTCTTGCCAACATGAATATTGTTTTGTTCTTTGCTTTTGGGAATCAGAGGGGAGCAAGAAGCTCATTAATTCAACATTGCATTTCTAAAATAGAGGGAAAACTCAGTCAAACACAACAATTTTTATGATAAGAGAACTGAAGACCATCTCTTATCAGGCAGATGCAATCTAAGCTTGTATCAGGCTTGATTTTAATTAAGTAATAGGCATTACATATTTTTAATAAAGCTGTAAATAACATTTCTTCCTCCCAGTCTAACTGGAAGTTACTCCAAGAACTTTAGACAAAAGACTTGGGAGCACAATGCAGAGCTTTGGAGGGAGAACACGAAACTGGGTCCAAATGGAATTTTATTTTCTCACTTCAGGCTTCTCACACAAGGCCCTACCTTGACCCTGTGGTTTGCACTGATCATGGATGAGGAGAGAGCACAGAAAAAATAACTGTGATGTTTTTGTTTTAAGAAGAGAGGCAGGGTCAGAGTTGGGGATTATTTTTTCATCAAAATATTGTCTAGAAACTTCAGAAAACAACATTCAGCGGGTGTCTGTGGACAATCTTCTAAGCTCACTAGATCATGATGAATGCAGAGAAATACACTTACACAGCTAATACTGAATGTTCAAAAGTTTTCTGTTTCTCAGATGCCTGGCAGACGTTTGAAACTTGACATCGGGCTGAACTATTTCAGAAAATCCATGGAACATGAGAAAATCTGAGCAAAACTGCAGTAAACATTTTAAAGACTTCTGTTTGGTGAACTGAAAATTCAGTTAACGTCTCAGGAGCTAGTGTGCCAAATTTGGAGATTTAATTAAATTATAGAATGAAACGGGCATTTTTATTTCTGCCTCGAGTGCAAGCTGCACCCCGTTGTTGGAAATGAAGCTCTTTCCAAAGCCTCCGTTCCAGTTTGAAGGAGAGAAGCGATGTCTGAACTCCTCTGTAGTTGTTGCCCATCAATAATGAGAGTGGCCCAGGAGGAGCTGACAGAACAGAACTCAGGGGTGAGGCAGGTCACCAACAAGAGAAGAGTCACCAACAACCCCAGACGTGGGAATGCACAGGAGAAAAACCATTTTAGCCTCTCAAGCCTACAGTGAATCCATAGCTGTCCATTTAGATACAGTAAATCCCTTCCAAAGAGCAGAACTTCATCTCCAACAACAGACTATACAAATCTGAATGTTCTGAATAGACACTGTTTGTGACGTGTTTTCTCTGCTGCAGGAACATCAGGGCTCTTTTTTTCTCTCTGTCCTTTCCTTGTCTGTTCCGTGTCTCTGTCACCAGCACCGGGCTGAGGAAAAGCTCTGCAGAGCAATAGAGAAACCAAAAGGGACTCCTGGGAGACAGCTGACAACATAATCTCGAACGAGAGCAGCCCTGCCGAGCGTGAGTGCAAATGGACATTTCGAGCTCCAGAAGGTCACTCAGTGGAGAGGAGAGGCTCTCAGCTCCAGGCAGTTTGCTGCAGACACCAGACATTTCTTATCGCTCCGAGTTAATCAGCAATTTCTTTGTTTTTAAGGATTACAGACCCTGATTAGTGCAAACCCCTGGTTTTCCTCCAGCAGTCAGCCTCCAGGAGCATTAGCACAGGAGCATTTTGTGAAACAGCATCGTCCCTCAAGTGCAGCCTTAGCAAGGCAGGAGCCCAAGACGTGTGCCCAGATTTTCACAGGCATGGAAGCATTTAATGCAGGATATTCCAGAGGCTGAGCAAAGGAAAATGAGGCCTGAATTCCTTGTCTCCAGCTCAAAACAGGATTATACACTCTGCTCATGTCTTAATCAAAGATACTTTTTAAAGATATTTTATATTATTGTATTATTTTATATTCTTTCCACCAGGAAATCAAAACTGAAAACGATACACTTTTTCACTCATCTACATGTTCCATCCTCATTAAGTGAACTCTGCTGTATTCTATGCATTAATCTTGCATAAATTAGAGTGTGAGGAGCTATGACCTTTGTTTCTCTTATCGTTGGGAAGAAAATCAATGTGCTCTCTGCCTTCGTACACACGTGCATACGTGCAGAGAAGTTAAGCACTGGGCACTCTGATGTTGCCATTCCACTTTGAGCTGAAAGACTTGAACCAAGAGACCATTAATTTTGATAAATAAAATAAAGAAATAAAGAAAAACCTCATTCAATAAACAATACACCTAGTGTGGGGTCCCGGTGATCTAAACTCACAAAAGTCAGCAAAACGCTCAGCATTTGTCTGAGTGTGACATTTCAGTTTGAAAATTTTACCCTGAACAAGCTGACTTAACAGCATGAAAAATTCAGAGCAATGTAGCAGTAAACTTGTTGGGCTCATTTCAGTAAAAACAGCATCCACAAAGCAGAGGCAGAAGGGAGCCCCAGGTTAGGGAATAACCAAGAGCTGTGTTTGTAGGGCACTGGCAAGAACAAGAGAGGGTTTCAGGAGGGGCAGCTGTAAAAAAACCCAATTTAGGACCAGGATGTCAGCCGGGCTTTGGGATGAAAAATACCTGACACCTTCCCAGTGTTACTGAAGGGAAGGGAGCAGGTATTGAATAAATGGTTCCAGCTTTAGGGAGACAGAAGAATAAGGAATGGACATGCCAAAAGAGGAAAAAAAAAACCAATTCTGACTGGAAGTCTTAAGTATAACAATTTATAGCATGAGTGGACAATAAAACAGAGAGGAAAGGAATATATTAAATAAGGAGAGAAAGTTTATTTTGACTGGCATGTTCCTGTGCTGTAAGAAATAAATCTGGTTTTGTGAGAACTAATCCTGCTATACTGTATTTTTTGCCTGTACTGCCAGTCTGCTGTTCCTTCACTGATATAATTAAAGAGGTGTCATAGGACCTACTTGCTTTCATACTGGGAATAAGGAATAACTGCTGATACAAGCTAACAGCTGGAAGCATGTAAAATAAACATAAGCTAAGCTACTGAAACCATGGATCCTTTTAAAGAAAAATATCTGTCTGCCAATCACAATTTAAGCTCACATGCCATATAGCCCTAAAATAACACTTAGGAGGAATAATCAGGGCTGTATGTTATTTTGGGAAGGTAATGGATTAGAAAGATGTATTGTTTTAAATCAGTCATCAGCTAAAGGAGTGGCAAATCTTTAATAATGCCAAGATTGGTTTTGTAAGTGAATAAACCAGCAAAAGCTGGCTGGGTGCAATAGTAATCTTCAAAGCTTGATTGCTTTTTCTGATAGCTTTAGAAAATTAGTGGATGAAAGCATGTGTAATGTATCTGGTCTGAGTAAAACACTTGATGTAGTGTCTTACAAAATCTCTACTTGCAAAATTAATTCAAATTGGCTTGGACATGGAGTACTGTCACTTGGATTTAAAAATGGCTGGCTGAGTGCAAATAAAGGGTAATGAAAAATGGCAATGTATCAAGTTGGTGGGAGGTGTCTGGTGGAGCTCTGCAGGGATCACTGTTTGGTCCTGTTTATTTAACATCTTCATTAACAATCTGGAAGAGGGAGTGAAACAGCATGTTAATTAAACTGACACATAATAATAAATCAGGAATTGCTCCTAATGCCAGCACTAATACTTCACAAAAACGCAGCGCACTACCAAGGTTTCTGGAAAGGTTGAACGTGGCAATGCAAAGACGTAGTGAAGATCTTCTCATTGCATTCTACCTTTTAGAGAGAATAGTTTGAAATGCACGCTAAGTGGGAGTCAGAAGCCTGCTAGCAATGCAGTGATTTAGAGCACGATTGCCCAGCGTATATAAACTCAAGTAACTGGAAACGTCCAAGGAAAGACACGGTTCCTTTTTTCCCCTGATGTTTGCAGTGCATTACATTCCGTGTTAAAGATTGAGTCAGTTCAGTTCTCTCATCTGATGGAAAACTGCACTTGGGGGGAGGGTTTCTAAATCAGTTTTCTGTTGTTTCTACATTTCGTGTTTTACACGACTGCTAAATATAATGTAATAATGTAATAAATATTTATATTTAATTATATAATTAATATTAATTATATTTAATTATATAATTAATATTAATGATTTTATATTTAATAAAATATTTATATTTAATAAATATAAATAAATAATGTAATGAATATAATGTAATAGAAATGTAATTTTATGTAATTTTATTACATAAAATGTAATAGAGAGGGACAGGAGGAACGGGTGACAGGACTGCATCTTCCTGTATCAGTTAAATTGGATGAGCTATAACATAAACCACCCCTTTGTGTACAGATTTATAGTTCCATAAGACAAAATTCAGCATTTTAAAGTAGTGTTTCCACAATGGCAAGAGACGAGTCCCCTGTTACAACATACTGGGTTTACTTTAATTACAAATACTTCTAAAAAAGCCTCAGATAAATAAGCATAAGGTTGTTCACTGAACACTGATGAAAACTGATCAAAGACATAAGTCACAGAGAAGAGTTCCCAAAGTAGGCTGGGATGTTAGTACTCAGCCAGAGACACCTATTTCTGTTCATAAACAGACATAACAGAACACCAGATCCTAAATAAGAGCGTTATTATCTCCCTGCTTTGAATGATTGATAGCAGCTTGTCTGGGCTGGCCCCTGGGCATGGAATCATAAACGCAGACTCATCTTTAAAGGACAGTTTGATGCTACTTCCTGAAAGCTGAGAAAAGGGAAGAGAACTTTTAAGGTCTCCTTTGCCATAGCGAGTTTAAATTGTTCTGGGAACTTGTGAAGTCCCCAGCAAACTCGGGAGCAGTTTGGGGCTGTGAGACTCTGACAGTCATAAAGAGCCTCGCTGCAGGAGCCGGACGGGGCTGTGAGACGGGGAGGGGAGGGGAGGTTTGGGAAGGTTTGGGAAGGGAAGGTTTGGGAAGGGAAGGGAAGGTTTGGGAAGGGATGGGAAGG